>JAQGBW010001458.1:0-25773 GCA_034698625.1 Julus scanicus
GGTAAGTTGGTTATTTTGTATAGCAATGTTAAGCTGTGGTTTTGTGAAAAAACTGCATTGTTTGAAGCCATATAATTTAGTACTATGACGTTCCAACCAAAATATGATCCAACCTTCCCCGGTCTCCCCTACATTAAATTACGTTTTGATATTTCTAATGCTGTTTACAGTATGGTCTATTGATCCCAAAAACAATTATAAAATTCCATTAAAAACTCACCTATTCAATTGTAAATCTGAGTATTTAATTTGCTTACCAAAATATCCAGGAATGTGAATGTTTCAATTTTGATAGTCGACCAGTGGACACATTCGTTGCTCTTATGTTTTGCTGAGGAACTCCACGCAACCACACTCACAACAACATGAGGGTTGTTGTGATGGCCGTTTCCAGAGCAACGCCAACAAAGTGACCATTCAATCGATACAAAACCATTCACGTTTGTCCACTTCTATAAGCGTGCACACGGATCCAAAGTGGGCTGAAACGAGCTGTTTTTTTACTATTCGCATTCGTGTTCAGATTATACAGAGCGGAGAAACGGCAATTATTGATGGCCAAGGTTACAGTTTCACTGACCAATACAAAAATCAATAACCGAGAGATTTGTTGGCTTTATTTCGCCGTCATATACCTTTATTAAATATGCACAACCCAGAATTACGTCCACCGACCAATCATATCGATCCCAGACTTTAAAACTGCATTGGGAATTGTAGCACCAAACCGAAATAGTTAATATCGAAAAATCAAAAAAGTTACAAAGACATTGTGAATGGATCAAGGTCGTATATGTCATCACATTTGGGAAAGGTGGAAATATGGTTCAGAATCATGGGGTGGACTACTTTGGCCATTAAATTGCGTTTTTATTTTTTGAAATTCGCGCTAATGATAAAAAATTACAGATTTTTTTTTTGGGGGGGGGGGATCTATCCCCAAGATACCCTTCTTGGGATTAGTCCGGATAATCGAGTTTCTACTGTAAATGTCTCTGTCTTTAAAATACATATAGGCCTACCTTCTCGGAAGCATCTTCACCACCTGCAGTGATCAAATCCGTCTCACGTGATAGGATGTTAAACAACGTATGAAAAAGATAAATACAAACGGATTTGTTTCAATATGACTTGAATTATGACATGTCAAAATGGTCGATATGTGTGATTGTACCCCCATAGCCCCCTATGAACTGTGGCAACACATATGCGCACTTCTAATGGAAATTAATTTTAATATTATATAAAATAGGTCTTATTATACGTAGGTCTTTAATAAATGACCCTTTTAGTAGTGAATCCAATTGATAAGCATCCCGCCAATTGTGGCGATCGATTAGACACGTTTACCACCAAGTTAGAACCACGATTACTTTAGGCCAATAATAGACCATAAATATATGGCCAAAGTAGTCCAAACACAGAAGCTGGACCCCATCTTCCCCCTACCTACAAAATGTGATGACATACATATATAGCCTTGATACAGAGCAATTTAAGAACATTCAAAATAATTATAAAAACTTACATTTCCATTTCGTCCGAATTTTTTGCTGTCTGAATTCGTAATATTTTCCTCACACTTTGTGAGGATACAGTGGCATAACTCCTTATATATTCCAGGCCCTTGAATTATTGAATTCACGCTAGGTTGCAATCACTATGTGCTCTCAAAACTATTTGCATAATTTCATAATTTTTTTCTGTAAGGCCATGGAATGGCGTTTGTTATGCTGTCGTGTTGTGTGTTTATGATTGGTGCATTAAGGTGAATCACAACCCTACCACTTTCAATGGGTGAAATATTTAATTTTGCCCCCCGAACTATTTGCATATTATCTTTCTATAAGGTCATGAAATGGCATTTGTTATGCTGTCTTGTTGTTAATGTTTAAGATTGGTGCCTTAAAGGAAGAAGATGCTCTAGCTTGGAGCTGCATTTAAAGTGTCAACAGGTTGTCTTTTCATTAGGAATATGTTACACTATCTAAAATTTTCTTGAATTAAACAACAAAATTAATAATTAGTAAGTTAAAAAAAAAAATTTCATTGCGCATTCCCATTTAAAGATATTTGGAGCTGGTTCGCAAATTCTAGTTGACTTATCAAATGGAGCCAGCCAGAAGTCATGGGGCTTGGAGTCTGGTCAAATTCAACAAATTAATGCATAAAGTAAAAATATCGCCTCAATTCTTACGAAATGTTGGTTGTAACCAAGAAGCTGTGGTTGAAGAAGCTGTGGCAAGAAGCATGGCTTGGTTTTAAAGGATTTTATATTATTACAAAAGTTGAGACAAAATCCATTTTTGTCCATCGGAACTCCCAACTGCTGAAACAAAAATATTGAAAACTGTCAGAGAATTTATGTAAAATTGTCAGCAAACGAATCGACGTAGTGGCTGACCCATATAGCAAAAGCAATCAATGCTTAGTGACCTTCCAGATGGATCCATAGATCCAGGTATACATTTGTTTTTTTGACATAATCCCTAAGGTGGGAGACAAAATGTTTGCCCTAAGGGGAAAAGGCGTGGTTAGGTCAAGTTGTGATCGTCGGGGGAGGCGGAGTGACAAGAAAATTTCCGGGGCGTGTAACTACGTTTATGTTTTTGTTATAGGCTGTAAGCTCAGCAGCGGCTGTGTAACGTCTAACGTCCGTGAAACAGCCGTAATGGAGCCCAAAAATAAATTTTGATTTTCGTCCCTAAAATTGTAGTGGCGGTTACTGAGTCGATGAAAAGCAAAATTGAAATTCATCTTTCAGCAGGATTTCAATAAAACTAATTGCAGCATAAAATACTGGTATTTTTAAACTTTAATGGTTTCAAATATGCCGCCATGGCTAACCCGATTGCACGCGATGCATGAGTGGCGCCATCTACTCAGGTTTAAGAGCATCTTTTTGTAGCGCCATTTTCAAATTCCAAAACATGCATTATTAGTCTGTATTTTTGTAGGGGTTATTTTAATAGGTGGATACTTAAAATGTAAAATGGTGCTCTAATATCGATGAGTCTTTCAGTTCATAACGCGAAAGACTATAAGCCTATAATTTACGAAATACAGTGTTGGTGAAATAAAATCAATACTAAATTGCCACTTCACATTTTGCCATTATAATTACATGCTGGCAATTGCATTGCTCATTAAGCTTCCTTTGTAATAAACGTACATGGTATCCACACATGCAAAAAATAAGCTCGAAAAAGTTGTATCTTAGTTTATAATCAATACTAATTACATTGCGGCTGGTAACCCATGTTATCAAAAATAAATAGCAGGGCCTTGAATTTCATTACTGTGTAAGTACATATGTAGTATATGGGCAGCTAACTACAATATGATATTCGTGCCCACATTGCTGTAATAGGACGTTTAGCAACTATAGATGAATTTCATCTATGTTCAAATCACTATATAGAGTGGAAAATCTATAGGTTATAACCTACAGTTATGTTATAGATAAAAATGTAGCAAATTTAGTAACCAGGTTAGTAACCAGATTGAATCATCACAAGATTGTGATGTAGACTAATTGCAGGGTGAGTACACCCTGTACTTTTAATACGCCTATTCGACCAATTATAAATAATTGGTTTCAGATAGAGCACTTGGAAAACCACCAAATACTGAAAAAATGACTAACCGATCAATTCTGGTTTAGCGCTTAATTATTGTTGTAATCATTATTAATGCCAATAAAGATTTTTTTTACCCCAATCTCAGTTATTTTCAAGCGTATCGAACACACAATAAAATGTGGAATGAACAATTATTAGTTCCTATTTCCTTATATTTTTCTATTGTTGTACCCATTTTTTTTTATCGTTCACCTAACCTCTCTCACTCCCACACAGCAGTAAAAAAAATACACCTTTGGAATTTAAATTTTCAAGCGAGAAAAGCAATTTGAATTTATTCAGGTTCAATGTCACTGACCGCTCAAGAAAGTGGTCACCGTGGATGATTAAAAAGCAAATGTTGATTTGCTGGCCGCTTGGAGTGCAAAACAGCATTGGCTGGAAACAAGGTATTATGAGGGGTTAGAAGATGTTTTACCTTTTTTTTCCCCATTTCTGGGTTCATAAATAACAGAAATATCTCGTATTCTGCCAAGCACTACCGGTGTATAAAAGGGAATCTTCCGGAAGAATATCTTCACAAACCACTTTGAACTTAAGTTTGGAAGAGTGAAGTTTTGCAGCAAAGGTATTTAAGGAACAAATAACAAGGTAAGAATTTAATAATTTTATCATTTTTGAATGTGAACTGTTTTATCTATAACGATATATGCGGAGAAAAACAGTGCCTACATATGCTGCTTTTCGATGTGATCTTGTTATGTTTTGATTTGTTTTTAAATAGGAAATATCATTTTTGACTAGAAACTGATGATTTTAAAAAATGATACATTTTCAAACTGATTTTTTAGTAAATATTAATCAATTGGTCTTAGCATCCAACTATTTTGTACCAAAGTTATAGTTAAAATTCAGGAAATATTCTTGTTTGCTTTTCAAGAAAAGATGTGTTAATATATATTAATAACTCAAATTGGTTTCTCATACTTTTTGCATTAACTAATAAACATTACAAACAAGTAAATTGAAATAATTGGCTTTATAGTACAGGTAATATATGTGCAATTTAGAGAAGAATTATTTGCACATTTAATCCATTATTATTATTATTATTACAGTAGAATCCCACTTGACCATTATTTTTGAAAAAATTTTTGAAAAATGTGCCCAATGCCGTCTTCGATTCGTGCTGCTAACCATTCGACAAAAGTTTACTTTATCTATTAAACAATTGCAAGTACAAGCTCCACGAACCCCTTAACCTATAATCCCTATCTCATCCGCCAGGCGTTTCATTAACGGACGATGTCCTAATTAATAATTCTAATCACGTCATCTGGAATAGCGACCCGAATTTCGACGTCTTAATTGGGGTTTTAATTTCCCTTACGCAGATGGCCATCGGACATTCCTGTTGGGTCGTTGCCGCCTTCCTGTTGCTGGCAGCCAGCCCTTGCCTGGGTCAGGAGGAAGAACCCACTCCAAACCCGAATTCGAAACCCACGATCTGTAGCTACTCTTTCACGCAGTACATATGCGAAAAGCGTGACTACAAGGAGGACAAGATCGTGATCAAGAACCGTGGAGATCGACACGTCAGCTACAAGATCACGGAGAGGGAGTCCTCCTGTGTAGGTCTAGCCCATGTGTACGCCACCCGAGAGGACAGCCTGGAACCAGGGGAGAGCAAGACCTACGTCTTCAGAAGCACATTTAAGAGCACTCCATCCCTCACCAGCATCGGAGATCTCATCAAGATCTTGACCGGAAAGTGTGCCCAATTCGTCGTCGGTTCCTGCTCCCCCTCCATCGCTTGCAACCGGGATCTGGATGTCTGGGCAGAATGAAATACCTCAGAGAACTTATGATACTCCATCGTTTTTAATCCGCGATTAAAAGAAGCTAATTCGAACTAATTAATTACGACATTCCATTCGGAACATCTCATTATTTTTGTTTGTATTGTCATGTAAAATCGCTAATAAAATAGTGTTTTAGATATACTTGGTGGTCCTCCACTTGTACATGATTATAGAAATACACAAGTTTTTGATAAGCTCTGGAGGATATAAAAAAACAGATTATAAAAAACGATCATGTGTTTTCTGTCTTTTATAAATGAATAAAACTTGGGCAATATTTACATAGTTTTCTAAAAACTAGTTAAAACAAGTAAAAATCCAAATTCCATAACAATTCCATATAGGTGATGCCTATACTATATTTAAGTAGCCTATAAAGGCGTTTAAAAATTACATAACAAGGGACTGGAACATTGTAATTAAAATATAATTGCAATACTTCATGCAATGACATTTTTTTAATAGGCGTCGGCGTTTAATATGTTTATCTTAAGTATTTAATCTTAAACTAAAGTAGTTTCATTTAAATGGAACATTAATAAGATAATTCCCACTTTAGTTTGAAAATCAAAAACCACTGACCTTCCAAGGTTTCCTAATTAAGCTTTAAAAAAAACTTGATCGATGAGATTTTTTAACTACTGGAAGTTTTTTATCAGCAGATTTTTTTGTTTAACCCAATTACGACAACGGATCATAATATTCATTCATCAGTCAAAAAAGAGGTCTCAAATTCAAGGGTCATTCATGAAATACCACTACTTGAACATGTTAAAAATATGTTAAAAATACATACATATGTATAAAATAAGAACACATGAGGACACTTTTATTATATCTCACATTGTTAACATTCTCCCATGTATACCTATATTTAAAACTTGAGATTGATTTTAGAGGGAGGAATTGCTCCAGTTCTAAAGGTGTTTAATAAATGATGTTGCTGTCATTGAAATGAGTTGAAATAAGTTTAAGTTTCTCAAAATGTGATTGAAAATGTCTAGATCGCCACAAAAATCCACCCAGTCGCCTCCTTGTTACGTGACATCCATGAACTGAAAATGACAAATTGCCCATCCAATGTGCAAGCCAACATATAAATAAAATCACGTATTTATCATTAGTTTTTGGGAAGCAGTTGTTAAAAACTTGGAATTCGTGTCAGAATTGGTCACGTTAGACGAGATTGCGAAAGCAGTATCCGTTGCAGCGAACTTCAACTGACCATTTAATTTCGCATCAAATTTAATTAGTTAAAAGCTGAAGACCCCCTTAATGACCAATGAACAAGTTTTCTTTCCTACAGCCACAGTAGATGCAGGGGAATAACTTCTCTGGGGAAAATACAAGAGGATACAAATTGGATGTCGATGACCGCAGAACTCGTTGTGACCACGCTGATTTGTTGGTCAACATTGTCCAGAACAGCGATATTAAAATGACAGGGAGGTGAAGCGAATGGGGAGGGGCCGAAAAACGAGTGTTTTCATCATCCCCTCTTCGGCCATTCGTTATTGCATTCGTATATAAAAGAGCTACATCTGCAAATTACTGTTTTTCACGTTTTTTAATGGCAAGTTAACGGACGGTGGCTAATCAACATCTTTTTAAAGTGCTCATCAGTCAACTGACCAGGTAGGATATGCTATTATTAACTGAATTATCACCAAATAATAATAACCAAAAAACAATTTTAAAAAACCAATTAACTCCAAAGTTGATTAAATTAATACAAAGAAAAGTTGCACCATTTTGAAAAAAAAATTGAGAATTTTGAACAATTTAAAAAAAAATTAAATTTATTTTTAAATGGCATTTAACATGAAAAGCTTTACTTTTTCTTATGCCCGAGCCCTACACTAAACCAATGCTTTAGGCTCATACGCCACCAGGTGGTGCTGAACCGATTAAAACCTTGCTTAGAAATTGAATATGTTAAACTTGAAAAATTATTATACAATGTAATCATTACATGTTTTTAAATAATTAAATATGAAAATAATTAGTCCTAATCCGGCTCAGCACCTCCTAGTGGCGAACGAGTCTTTAGCTTAGCATTACCGTAAAACTGTCAGATTATGATTGGAAGAATGCAAGAATGTTGACTAACAGGTAATCTTTTAGATGGTTTCTACGCAACTCTTACTGCAAATGGTCGTTGTGGCCGTGCTGCTGTGGTCAGCGGAGGGTCAATTCCGGCGGCGTAGCACGCGTTGTTACCCGTGGCGACGTGGTCTAGAGTGGCGGTGCAGTAAAAGGGACCACAGTGTGGACGTAATCACCATCAAGAATGTGAGTGGACGAAGGGTCAGTTTTAAGGTGGGAGAATGGGAGGCCGTGTGCGGCACCATCGGCTACAAATACGCCGCCGACGAAAAAACGCTGAAACCCGGAGAAGAAGTCAGTTATCGATTCAAAAACGCTTATGTCACAAAACTTTCTCGGACTTTGGTTGGTTCTTTCATCAGGTTTGCAGCTGGAAAATGCAACGCGTTTTACGTCTACGATTGCACGGTCGGGAATTGTGGCGATCTGTTGGACGTTTATCCACTTAAATTCTAAATCCAACTAACCATGCTAAACAATTCTCATTGAACTTCATCACTTGTGTGAAACTCCTCATTTCTCTCACTAAGAATCCCAGGTTTCATTTTTACATAAAACAAATCCCTTTTTTAAATGTTTTCAAGTAAATTATAGAGAAGTACGTTACTAGCTTTAGGCAAAAAATCTCGGAATTTGCGGAAACATTGTGAAGTTCCTTCTGAAACTTTCCAAAGCTCGCTCCAAAGAAAAATGAATCATGAAATCAAAGATGCAACAAGCACACATGACTAAAATGAAATTCATGTTAACCGTAATAAAACAACTAAATGTTATCTTATTTAGCATAATGTAGTTTTTGGAATTACTTTGGCAGGTAATGTGATGATGTTTCCTGGTAGAACGTGTTTAACACGTTTCCAAATTGTCTTAGAAAACAATCTTACGTACAGGATAAGCCCCAAGCAAAACGATTTTGGGAAAACTGAAACTATCTTAAAAATGCAAAGCTCCTTCTTTGAGTTGTTAATTTATTCTGAATTCATAATCAACATTAACAACTCAAAAATAGAGCATGTCACTATTCAAATGGGACATTCGAGAGACTTTTTGCTTAATTAGCGGTGATGCCTAAATCATCTAAATGGGTTTAGATGTTGGGTTATGAGTACTAATGAAGCTACGAGTGTAAAATTCCAATTCCAGGTTATGCAAAAATATTCAATTTCAAAGTAAAATAATTTGACAGCTTAAACCCAACGAGTTTGGGCAGTCTAAAATCACAACATTGCGTGATGCATGAATTGGATCAAAAATCAAGACGAAAAAAAATCAGCTATATTGGCCTAGATAACCTTTATTGAAAGCAACTAATTTGTCATATATTTGATAAAATAGGGGTCGATGATCATTTTTGACACACCGGTTAAGCGATATCGTGGGTCTCTATCAACGTACTAATTAGGGAGGGGGCAGGGTTGAGATATAAATAAACCTGTTTCCTTACTACTACTTGTGGAATCAATACAAAAATCGATAAAATATATATATTCGATATTTTATCAACTAATAATAAAACTATAGTTACCTCACTTGCTATTGAAACCAAGCAAGATTAGTGTTCATGTTTAATGCATGGAAACTTCTCAATTTGTTTTCGTTAATGTTTACTAAATAACGGAATACTGTGTAATGCTGCGTAATACTAGTACAATGTCAATAATGAACAAGGTGTGATTTTATTCATCAACATTTGGAATTTTGATTGTCGTAAACTGTTTGTCATAAAAGTTAACTAACTGCAATGAGAGCTAGAAATCGAAAGGGAATTTTAAAAGTAATTAATATTTAGACAAAATAATGTTTTTTTAAAGATTTTATTTATATATTATGTTGTGTGTATCATTGTTTGTGTTATAATCTTCATTTACAACACGAAGCCTTAAGTAACATCTGACAACAGATGGCGCTCTAAAGTTTTTTAGGAAGTGGGGTTAATGTACCCACCATCTGTGTCAAAATACAGGTGAAATGGTAGCACCATCCGAGTTTAGAATGAAGGTTGTATATCAAGATGTTTACAATTTTATATGATTTTATTTTATATGTTAATCGCTTTTGATTTCTTAATAAAATGTTACAATGATGAAAATATTTTAAAGTATAGTCATTAACTACACTATTCGTGTTTATTGAATTCATTCCATATAGTTAAGTAACGTAAAACAACGACTGGGCGTCATAAGAGCTAACCACAACATACGATCCATTTTTGTTAATATTGTGAAATAGCAGAGAACTAAAATCCTCTATGGTTGAGTACACTCATTCTAGACAAGAATAGTCAATGCATCATTTTAATGTTTCTTTTGTGGAGTTGTTCTGTTGAAGGAAGTTTTCTGTTAGTTTATAACGTTACTATATGGATCAAATTAAGGATTTACTAGTACATAATAATAACAGCATGATCAACTTCAGTGACTAGAGTTTCCTTATGTCGGTCTTGATACATTTCATATAAAAGCAACTATCTACAGTACTAACCGAAAGCTGTAATAAAGTCCTAAAATAATTGGATTTTTTACATGTTATATAGTTTTTTTTGGTTTACCGCCCTAGGATGGTAATCTGAAATTACATTTCTTGGATAAAAAAAATAACTGGGAAACACAATTATAAGATATTGTTCATTGAACTCCCTCCAAACGAGTATATGGAAAGGATGGTTTTATCTAATAAAAATACGCTTTTTAGTCACATTTAAAATTATGCAAAAAACATTTCCTAAAAAGAAAATTAACTATTTTTATTTTAAAGTTTTGCGTTAACTGCTCGTCGTGCATCCCAGGGTGCATTTTAGTGCACTGGTGCATATTTACAACAACAAAACAGGTGGTAGAATGAAAATTGCCGAATGTGTAAATCTTATGAAGTGCATATTATTAAATACCAGTCATGCAAATACAGCTTAATTAACGTGTTTGCATTTATGTTGAAAGATAATAACTGGACATCCTCGTGTCTTTGATTATTGCCTGCTTGCCAAATTCTTAAAGGACAACGTCCTAAATTTAGCGTAAATTAATTTCTGGGTTAAGGTTAACGAAATATATTACAAGCAACGTTTCTTTTTTTTGAAGATGAGGCTTGCCCTCAATTCAGTATTGACACCTTTTACCTGAAGCGTCGTCAAGCCTATATACTTAAGTTCCACTTAGTTTGAAGGTGGTTTGACGTTCCTAATGTTTGAACCGACTAACATATTTTGGCAATATTTTGACAAATACTGTAACTTGTTTCAGAATTGAATGTGAATAAAGTGATATATTGAATTAATTTAATATTTGTAAGCAAGTGTTGTGGGTAAAGACATCTAAATGTGATATCTGTCCCAACAACATTAAGGGCTAAAATGTGTAGCATAGGATATCTTGCTGGGCATGTTGATCGTATAGACCAGCAAGGGCTTTTTATGTTTCAGAGGTTTGACGTTGGTCTCCTTTGTCTTCTGACAAATTCCAGCTACGATGCATTCGATTATCTCGATGATGGTGAGGAGGCAGGCCCCCAGGAACAGCCCCAGAGTTCCCCCAATCTCGCAGATGAGGGCATAGAGCACGAAGGACCTTTTCTCGGCCAGTACTTCCACCTCTTCCCGCAAGGAAAACACGTTGACCACAGTCTTATTTAAGGAAATTTCCACCCTGGTGTCCATCTGCAATTCGTACGTTCTGACTTCGCATGATTTCCCGCAGCGAAAAGGGATTTCCTTCTTCAATAAACTTTGAACAGGGTTGTGGACGAGGCTGGAATTGCAGATGGGAAGATCCACAGTGTACATAAAGGGTGATCTGAAAAATCATTTAATAATGCTGATTGTTGGATTTTTTTCTTGTGATGATACATGTATATTCACTATCGTACAAAAATTTGATGGTCCAAAGCAAGAACTAGTTTCTTTAATGCTTTTATAAAGCCTAAATTAAAGCAAACTTGCTTATTAAAAAGTGTATGTCATGTGTGTCCTAAAACCAACAAGGTTTAAGAGCCCCTGAGTAAATCAAACTTTTGCGTATGTGTAAGGCAGCTCAGTTTACAGTGATTGCTCGTCTTCAGGGGCATGACAAAATTCTTCAGATCTGTTTTTCAAGAACCTCGAAGAACAACGACCAAAGAACAACTGACTTAAATTCATCCTATAAATTTAATAATATAGAATTCTTCGTAGAAGTATAGTATACTTCGTATAGTATAGTCATATTTTCTACTGAATGTCTTTTGCACTCAACTGGCACGGCTTGGCGGTTAAAATGGTTGTAACAGGGTGTAACATGGTATGTAACAACGACCATGATTGTAACAGGTTCTACTAACTTGATGCTACTAAAGTCTTTTTTTCAGCCGAAGTTCCAACTGAAAAATGCATTCAGAATGTATAAGCAGACATTCAGAATACATTTTAGTGATTTACCACTTCGTTAAGTATCGGCTCATTCCACTGTACGCTAGAATTTCCTAAAAATCTCTTGTATGATAAAATGTTATGCAAACAGGGGAAGAAAAATTATTCCTACTTGCAATCTGTGTTGTTTAATACCATCTGGTCTTTCCAGGCAAACATGCAACGTTTTACGACATCAGCAGGGAAACATGGACGAATTGAGACATTTTCATGAATGTACTGCAAACGTTAAAGAAATGTAACGTTAAACATTGTTCTAAAAGCGTGTACTTAAAACAAGAGAGAACAAATATGGTATTCACAAGTTTTTCAATGTAGCTAATTGTGCTGAAAAAATTGGGGTAAATTACTATGGATTTATCGATCAAGTCGTAAATGGCATCTTTCCAATCTCGACTAATTACCACCTGCAATTGAAAAATTTAAATATTGTTCGAAAAGTAGGGCAATGTTTATGATATATTTGTTTTTGTCAAACACCCCAAAAAACTCATAATGCATAAACTTATAGAAATGTAGGATTTAGTTACCCTCCATTTGGTTACAGTTGTGTTATCGCTTTTCAAAGTGAATCTGATGCCTGACGATGGTCCGAAATAGTAAAAGGTTTCGGCTAAAATACACGAATTGAAGCCCTGATTAATATGGCCAAAAATCCAGTGAAATACAAATAATAAGAAAAAAGCTTTTTACATATATTTAGCGTATAGCAGTTGCCTATCGCAGTTACTTTGGAAAACCAGAACATTGAAGAATTGCATAATTTCCTTCCGCCATACTGACACTGATGGAACAAAAACACAAACTTAAAATTCAAACTGTTTTGCTTAATAGAATTAAGCAACATCCCCAAAAAAATTAACAAGGTCATTTCTTGAGATAAAACAGCCTTCCACAGGCACAGCACATCGATTAAAAAAACCTTGTTTTAGCCGATTTAAAGTTAGTATTTACAAAAAATGTTTCTTCAAACATGAACTTACGGTTTCAATAACATCAGAATAATCTCCATGAAAGTCAAACGGCGATGATAGTTCATGTTCTGGGCGATGTTCGCACAGAGTTATAAATGGAAATTTCAATCGGTCAACAGATCTCAACTCGTAGGACAAAGTAACGGGATATTTGAAATAGTATTCGATCCTGCCGGACAGTTGGTAAATGCATAGGTAAAAGCATAAAGTGATAACTGACAACCAAATCAACTTTAAAAAAATAGGTTGATTGCGTTCGGAAAGTGTCTTAATTCCGGGAATGCTAACGTTGCGAAAATATGCGAGAAAAGAGTTGAATCTAGTCAAAAACTTCATTTTCACGTACCAAAAATAAGGATAGCAATTCAGATTAACCGCTCGACAATTGTTTATATATCAATTGAGACCATCGATTACGAATAAATATTTAATTTTTGTAATAAGCGAAAAAGCACTCAATTTCTTATATCTATAATCAGTTTATATGGCATTTATCCAGTCAATTAAAGTCTATATATTAAATTTTAGTACTCTATATGGAATGTAGTATAGTATGAATAAATTACTTTACACTTGCCCTTCACAACACACCATTAGCAGTAAACTTATAAGTAATCTGATTATCCTGTTTTATCTCATTATTATCAATTTGAACTGTTATCGATCTATTTACTATTAATTTCATTGATTACAGAATCGGTAAAAAACCGAAAAGTATATCGAACAAGAAGTCGCTAATGAGCTAAGGCATTCAAACGTATTTTGATAAATTTTGTATATGTAAACTAAAAAAAAATATCGACATGTGTCATAACAAATACAGATCTGTATTTTCGTAAGTACCAGAATATGTCTATTACATGAACTGTATATCAGTACTGCAGTTTATTTCTAAATGTGGCTATTTCTAACCGTGTGTAACATAGTTTCACCTCATGAACATCGCCTGAACATTTTTGTTAATATACTAGAAACTAGAAAGTTGAAAAATGAGGTTATGAGGTTAAGGGTGAAATAGTACCCAAGAGTAAACTAGGATACCAAGGGGTTAGTCTTGTGGAGCACTTGTGGCGGAACAAGTGTTTCCCAGGCTTTAACCTTTGAATCCCACATAAAAAAAAATGGAGAACTGTGTTAACGTGAACGACATTTATACTTTATCATGTAGCGTCGATATCAGAGGTTAAAGTATACAACTCCGATATTTCAGATGCGATTGCATTGTTATATTATTTATTTGCAGAAAACTGGAGCACTGGTTATGACGTCAAAAGAGGTTAAATTGCTCATCGATTAAACATTGTGGGGAAACTAGAAGTTGCGTTCGACGACATACGTATAGCAATGTCACATCTACTCTTTCCAATTATAACTTCAATTTTAAGAAAGTGTTTTGTATGGCGGCCGCCATCTTGAATGGTCTAATGTGGCCATTTGCAGGCATGAGACAAACGAATTTGCATTTTGCAAAGCAAAACTTATTAATTTGTTATACTGTATTTCAGTGAAAGAAGTTGTCATCAAGGGAGTGAGCTTAAGGTATTTATTGATTGTTTTTAAAATGTACATTGTAAGCATGCATTCATTTGTTGACATTCAATATGGAAAAGAAATGCATTTCAAAATATATTTCAAAATGCATTTTAAATACATTTTTAGAAATGCATTTTCAGTGGCCATTGAATCTATATGCATTTCTTTTCCATATGGGATTATAATTAGCTTTCGAGGATTGTTAAAAATGTATTTAGTAAAATAATTTAGAAATTTTACTTTATTATAAAAAAACTAAAAGTAAGTGGACATAGTTACTGTGTTTTCTGAATATTGTCTAACGTGTTTTGTTGCATGTTGCTATAGTACAACTACTTACAACAAAACAACGATAACGCCCACTTTATCATTTTCATTTCGCTTATTCAATAACAAATACTACTGATTAACTGTCAAAACGCTTTCATTTACTTAATGGAACTTTTTATTGATAAAACAAATGTAATTTAATTAATGGACATATTATAAAAGATTAACATTTGCAAGTTTTTATATGGAAACGCAGAATAATCAATTTATTAGAGCACATGTGCTTACAGAAACCACAGCTATACATTTTGAATGATTTTCATATTTTTAAAAAACAATTTGCCTGATGAAATCACAAGTAATGAAGATGAAAATGAAATAGAAAACCTTGTTGACAAGGACAAAATGCCTAAAAACCGCGCAGTTCTCAAGGCCAACTTATTTGGACCTTGCTTCAACCCTGAAAGGCCCTTTCTATAAGTACACAGAAGGGAAATACAATACCCGGCCTCGGGCAGTTTGGGTGCTTTATGCTGGTAAGTAGGGAAACAGTACTTTGTTCATGTGACTACCACAGTTCAATGGGTCATGTGTTTGGAGTTTGGCTTAGGCCTACTTAGAAGTTTTTGCAAGCAGTCAGTCGACTCAGTCTATTATTATTTGGACATCGCCTTAGCGCAACAACATTCGCAATATTAACATAGTCGCAATGGCATTCTGTAACAGTACAGTGTAGTTTAATTCGTCGTTTGGCCATCGTTTAAGTACCTAGTTATTAATTGCAACCAATTACAACACGGTGTTATTGGACCAGTGACAAGAGGATCACTGGACAGTGGTCATCGCACTGACCGCGAAAAAGTGGGGGGAAACTGGTGCAAGTGCAACGAAACGTATTTCCAAGAAGAGAAAAAAAATGTGGAGTTTGTAATTATAGGATTAAGTAGTCTCAATTTTGGTAAGGAGGTTTTTTTATTACTATTTTAATTATTTTTTATGTTCGTTTTTCTATAACCGGTTTTGCACAGTGTTTCGTTAATCTTTTACCCGCTGATAACGGTGTTAAGATAACGCCTTGTGTATAATTTTGTTTACTATCTAGTAAACAAGACACGTGTTTATATATAGTCTAGTCAGTTGGCCAATAACTTTGCCTGTACTACATGTTCGGTTCATATCCAGCCTTTGTAATATGACCGCTCAATAATGACCAATCAATCAAGATAACAAGTTTAATTCATGTAAATGTAAAATACAGATTTCCATTTTAACAAGTTTTTAATCAAACATAGAATTCCCATGTAGCTTGATACAAATTTACTTCAAAAATATGAATCCTAGTTTGTAAATAATAAACATTAAAAATGTTTGTCTGAGTTTTTGTTGTCTGAAAATTCTATCGCCAAGTAAATAACAAATCAACCTAACATCTTAATCATTAGTCAATAAATTGTATTATGAGTAAATTGTTAGTCTTGATGTTGCTAATTTCTATAATCGAGTGGGTGGATGTGATTCATAAATTAAGGCAAGATTTCCTTCCTTCACGACCAGATTTTATTCAAAATATAGTCGTGAGGGAAGGAAATCTCGCCTTTATTTATGGATCTTGATATTGCATGATGACACATATTCAAAGACTACTATAGACGTCTAGGAATAAACTTTAAACAGCTTTTTGCAAACAAAATGCAACTATTCTATGGTTTAAGACTTGTACTTTTTAAACCTTAAAAAAGGACCTAAAAGATCTTTAACAAGTAAGTAACCAACTTACATTTATCTTTGCAAACATATTTCACCATATTTGACACCATGTTCATTGCAATGAAAGCATTTCTGTTCAATTTCTAAAATACTCTTGAGCATACATGTTTGCAGCTCTGTAACGAAGGCCCACAAGATTTGATTCGAACTATTGTTTGCTTTCAGGTAGCCATTAAACCATCCTGATGCATATCGATCGTGAATATCTGGAAGACCGTGCGTGGTCAATGGATTTCGATGAAAACGTCCTCCTGTTGAATACCAAAGATCAGCAGGAGCGTCATGACCGAAAGATCGAACTCAAAATCTGGAAGAACTTGGCTGCTCTGGTGGTTGGGATCGGCATCCTTACCATGGGCATAAATCCCATCGATGACTTGCAAGGTTCCCTAAATGTCACTGAGGAGTTAGGCGTGTCCTCGCTAGGTATCAAGTATGGTACTATGATCCTAGCCAGTTTGCTGACCAATGTTTATCTCATCCGGAAGCTGGGCCCCAAGTGGACCATTGTAATGGGCGCTTTGCTTTCCTGCACTTACATCGGAGCAAACTTTTACCCCTCTTGGCCCACCATGGTGCCCATGACAATGATTGCTGGTTTCGGTATCTCTCTTGTATCGACTGCGATGAGCATCTATCTGGCCCAAATGGCCATCCGCCTCGCCCAGCTGACCAGTGACAATCAAGAGGAATTGTTGGCAAGGGTTTTCGGCATAAAGGGCATGGTCACCTACTTCTTCACTGCTCTTGGAGGATTGATCGCATTCATGTTCTTGGACATGAGTTCCTCCTTCCAGATTGACTTTCCAAAAGAGCGTTACAGCGTCTGTGGGCCCAGCTATTGCAACGAGGGGCTACTCATGAACAGTCTGAACACAGAATTGACCTTTAGCCCCGATCTGGACGATATTTCCATGTACGGACTTTGCGGTTTCTGTTTGGCAGTCGCCTTCTTTGCGGTGGCCATGTTGGGCATTTCGCTGTACTCTCTGTCTGCACTGGATATTATGGTCGAACCCAACGAAGACGAAAGTGATTCTTCCTGTGGACTCTTTTTGGCTACGATGCGGCTCTGGAAAAATTCAAAACTGTTGTTTTTGATTCCCATCTCTGTTGTCTATGGCTTTAAAGATGCATTCTGGAGGGTGGAATTCAGCAAAGTAAGGATGCAACTATGCGTATTAAGGAGTATGACAAATCAAACAATGAACAAATATTGAAAATGTGTTGCTGTTTCTATAAGTTGTTAGAACTTGTTTTAGCTTATGAAAGTATACAACATAGATAACATTATCATTCAATGTTACTGCGAGGCTTGAGGACATTTACAATCTAGAAATAATCATTTTATTGCAGAACATTTTGCAATTATACCTTCATCAGGTTTCTGGCGCGTTTGCAGAGTGATCCCATGGTTGGGATTGCCCCATATTTTGCATGCACTTTGAAGAGTCTGGGACAATTGACAATTCCAAACATAGGCATATCAACTAACAAACGAGTCAGGTATCTATCTGAAGAAGGTATAATTTTTAAAAAATGTTTGCAAAACGAAAATGTCTTGTAACTTGTAAATGGCCTCAAGCCTCGTAGTTATTCATATGCATTACAATTTTAATGTATTCCCGGTTTTTTAAGGATTTTTTTGTAAATACGTAAACATGAAGATAATCAAATATGATACAGATATGACATTTCCATTTCCTGTAGCATACTAAATTATCTTTATTTAAAAAAACCAGGAAATCCGAAATTGATTTAAATTATCTATTGTACAATGCGAGTATAAACAAAGTTCATAAAGCAATTCTTGGTTCAACAAATTTCGCCCTGTGCCCAGCTAGTTTCATGAAAAGTGTAGCATTCCAGATAAAGTAAACTGAAAATTTATATTTAAATGATAAAAATAAGTTGTATTATCTATATCGGTAACTATTTTCTAAATTTGAACATTGCAGGCTTACATTTCCAAAATACAGGGGCGATCCATTCTTTGTGCAGCATATCTAATACAGAGCATTTTCTTTGTTTCAGGCCTATGTAACATGCGCTTTGGGCATCCACTACGTTGACTTTTCATTCATATTATACAATGTAACAGCAATGTTCTCCTCAGGCCTGTTCGGAAAGATGGGAAATCATAGAAGACGATTAATGGCATTTCCACTTCTGGTCTTCATGGACATAGTGGGAATGGTGTGCCTGCTCTACTGGCATCCTTCTGCAAATGACCTGACCCTAACCCTGGTTGCCACTGGAATTTCTGGCATTACTTGTGGTGGTTTGAACACGCTTTTATTAGGTGAGATTCTCAAAAAATGTCGGTCACCACAGTCCTTTTCACACATAATGACAATTGTTGTTTTTTTCTGTAGCATTCTACGGAATGGTATTTCCCGATAGACTAGAAGTTGCCTATTCCAACATGTACTTCTGGACTTTCCTTGGGTCCACTCTGATGTATGTATGTAGCTTTAGACTGTGTCTTAAGGTCAAGGTGGTAGTGATCCTTACGTTAATGATGATCGGAGTCTGCGGTTACGTCATAACCGAAATCTTGTTAGATGATGATGAAATGGAAAAACTAAATTTGAAAGCGAAGGAGATTGGGAGAAAACTTCGCAGACGAATGCTAGTACCCGCAGGATTTTAAGTTGTTCTTGCTGAATATTTTAACTTGTATAATTTTGAAAGTATACAACATTATACGATAATGTTATTTTTGTACACAACCGTGAGTGTTATTTTTGTAATGTGATTATTATGCATACCTTGTGATGTTCACCAGAAGTGAAACAAATTGAAAATGGCCATAATAAAATTATTGAATTATTGTTGCCTTGTCATCTGTGACATTTATATTTCCATGTATACAGAGCAAGGAAAATACAATCAAATAAATGTATTTGAGTAATTCTGGTGGAAAAGATTTCCTTAAATTGTCCCTTTTGTAACCTTTGTTTTTCATAAAGATAACAATTGGCTTTAGTTAAAATTCAATGAAGTATCAACTGAACACTATGCCCATCGTTTATTTTGCTTGAAAAAGACCAAATTCCAAAATTCGCGTAACAGACTGCAAATCTACAATATAATGGCCCTTATTATAAATTCTTCAGTTAAACAAAGTATAATTTAGTTCTAAATCCTTAAAAAATTGGATTTTCCTTTGTTAAGTGATGTGCTGAATGTGGCATTTTTTCCCATTTTTTGCAAACTGTCATCAACAATGTTCATCAGATAACACCTATTTGGAAATCCATTTCTTGACACACACACAAGACGATAGTTTGCGCAAACCTCAAAAGTTGGGTTTCTTCGATAATGACGTTGCCACATATGTCGGACTTTCCTCAATGCCCTGATGAGTTCTATTTTAGATTAGTGTTTAACTCAATATTAATATTTGACCACTACATTTTTATTTCACATCAATACTCGTCCAACATAACTTTGAGAAAATGATTCTAAATTGGCGTGTACAGTGGACTTTAGCAAATTGCAGTACAATCAAAAAAACAACTTTTGAAAACCATTTTGAAAACCAGCAAAATTCTAGAGGACAAAATAATCATAAAACAACCCACTGATAGCATCGTGTACAATACAACCCAACAAATGTTAATTATTTCAGAATCTACTACTAATACAATATATTTTAGCATATTCTTGCAATGCTTGTCTTTCATTAAAAAATATGGATTAAAATAAGAATGTTTGGGGCATTTTATAAATGTATATAAACATTAAGTTTTGCACATTGTCGAAACCACTGATGAGTTTTTAGGCAGGAGCACCTGGAGTGTTTGCTGGTGCCCCTTGAATCCAACCGCCCAACAGCATGCAGTCCACAGTCACTGGAACATGGATACGGGTGCCATTTGGCCCATTTCCTTCGGTGGTGGAAGTGAGAGGTACTTGGCAAACGACTGGATGGCAACCAGGGATATTTTTACAGCGATAGCCAGTAACAGTCGATGGTTCATAGCCGTCGTATCGATGATACACCAAGGATTTGGAGTCATCTTGAAAGCAAGTGCCATAGTCACCGATTGGCATCTGTGGCAATAAGCAATTCTTGGCGCCGGGGTTGTTGCAGCTGCTGTCCATAATAGCTAATGCATCAGCACTACGGCCCCTTCTCCCTGATGATGAATATGGAAAACTAGCAAAAGTCTTTGAGTATCTTGATCCATTAAGCATTGTCAGTTCAAATGCCAAGAGAAACAAACAAGCCAAAAACAGGCCCTGGTGAAAATTCTTCATACTGACAATCGATGAATTCAAAGTCAGAAAAAAGTATGGGCTCTATTTAATCTGAGCATCCTTTATATACAAATCGTTTGCAAAATACTCGTATTATTACACCGCGGAAAAAACCATCCAAAATGGAATTTTTTGCTGATAACAAACACAATGTTGCGCAATCAACAAACAATTCTTAAAAGATAATATATGCTAGTTCTTTGACTTCTTTTATGTACAAACGGTGAAAACCCAACATATTCAGTTGATATTGGAGTAAAAAGCAGCTGATCTAGCTAAGCTCCTGAAAAACTCTTAGATAATTCTAAGATGTTATGAAAAAAACCTTTGATCTCACTGATCCTTCAATGAGGAGAAACCCAGCAGTACAACAATGTGAACAATGAATGGACACCTGCACGTACCCTATACATTATTCAAATTAGGTAAACTACAAATTGTGGTTTACAACGCATTTTTAATTTTTATCATGTATAATCAATCACTCAATCAACTTCAGGTGTTTGATTTTTTTTTCACTTTACTGTCCTTTTTGCTTTTCGATCCTCACAAAATATATTTTCACACAGTGACCTAACATCAAGGTCGATGTCTTCAAATTCTTCGAGGGTCTTAACTTTTTTACAGTTCTGAAATGGTTTCATCGTGTCCCAAATAAGCGATAGGGTTATGGCCCACAAGAATCGCTGACCCGATTAACCAGTGTCTAATAACCGGATTCGATTGTATTAAGTTTTGTTACAAAAATATATAAACAAAAAAAACCCTAACTTTACCCAGTGGAATTTTTATTAATGTACAAACCTTTACAGTAACCATGAGAGTCAACATGTTTATCTTGTATTCAGTAGTGAAGGAAGGGGGGTGCGGTGGGTGTCATCCCTAAGGGGGGTTGGTTGAGTTGTTATCGACTGGGGGAGGGAGAAGAGAATTTCCGCACTGGGTACCTGACTTTGCTACGTCACTACTTTTATTTGATATCGGAAGTAAGCATTACGTGATCTGATAACACACCTCCAATTTATACAAACATGATCATAAATTCAATCTTTCATTATAGTGACATCATTTTTGTCTTATTTTATTGAAAAACTTGTTAGCAAAAATAATGTATAGGATGTAAGCAATGCCGTTCGCCAAAGGAGCGAAAGTGCATGTAGTGCGAGGCTTTCGGCCATTTTCCCGAACCACAATAAGGGTGTAAGACCATTTAATCCCCCGACATTTAATCCCGCGACAGATAATCCCGTTGATTATGTTAGGTTAGGAGGTTAAGTTAGGAAAGGTCTTGGAAAAATTGACCCCTTTCCTTTCCCCTGTCCTCATGGTGTCCATTTTAGCCATGACCTCCCCCCTTCATATACTTCTTAAATTTTTTTTTTTTTTTTTTTTGGAAAAGAATTTTGGTGTCCAGAAGTTTTTTTGGAACATACAAAAAGCCCGTCCTACAAATTTCTAGGCAGTACTCGCTACCAATTCCATGAGATTTTTTTGATAGACGAATTTCCTGACCTCGAATTTTCCCCCTCTTGAGGACGTATGTTGTTGTTGTTGTTGGTTGGAGTTTTAGGGCCCAAAGGCATCTAAGGCTAAAATGAGGACGTATGTATTTTTTTAATTGCCCCCAGCAATCTGTGGTAGTTTTACAGTGAGCCGAAATTCGTATTTCGGAAACTATTCCACATGTAACTGGGGTGTAAATGCGGCAATTATTCAGTTTTGACGTATTATCAGAGAAATAATAACGTAACACGACGATAAACATTACCCGAGCATTGGGGAAAAATAGTTTACTTCGACATTTTTTTTAAACCTCCACTATGTATCAAAATGTTGGAGGCTTTGTTCATTTACGGCGCACCCGGTATCTATTTTAGCAATATTTACTAATAGTATTAGTTGTATCATATGGTAGTCGTAAATCATAGGTTTTGGCTCAGGGAATCGGCGCAATTTCATTCATCAAAAAGGTTTGACCCAGAGCTGCAGTGGCGTAGCGAGGATATATATTTAGCGCCTAGGGCAAAACACCCAAATTTCAGCGTTCGTTTTTTTTAAAGGTGATAATAACCTTAGAATCGACGGGAATCTACTGTATTATTCCATCTCAATGGGCAAATATCCGGTCACAATTCCATACAAAAGTTGCACATGGGGCTTGCAAAATATGTGCATTTATCCGGTTTCACATCGTCTATAGGGCAAAATCAAAATACTATATGGAGTCATGCGATCTGTGCAATTAAGCGGTGTGCGATTAAGCGGGTTCGACTGCATTACATCGTCAAATTACAAGAAAGAAAAACTCTGTATAATCATTATTGCTAGTGCTTTATTACTAAATTAAAATTAATATTCAAACTAAGGCATTTTCAAAAAAAGAAAAGAAAGAAAACACGTTTGCGAGGAAATAAAAGAGGTGTGGTTTAGAAGTATGCACAATATGAGTTGGCCTACTATTAACTAAAGGTGTGTAATTTATACAATGATAAAAATCCAGAAGACAAGAGTCACAAAACCAGTAAACGTAATGCACATCAAAGTCAAAAACAAAATCAGTTTTTGGTAAAATTAATCTCATAGAACAAAAAAAAAAATCATGGGGTTTGCTTAGCTATCAAAAACATTACTTCTTTCTAAAAATCTTTAATACAGTTTCACTTCGACATCGTTAAAAACCGGCTTTCAAACGGGCCTTAATACTGCTGGAAAAAGGATGGCTCCAAAATTCTACATATTTACACTTCTTTTCAACATCTTCTACTAGGAAATGATCCAAAATGTTCTTTGCCAATATACACCCACAAATCTATAAAACAGTTTTTGGTGTTACGTATCAAGCTTCGTAAAAAAATCTGCAATTGGAAAGACGATGTGGTCAACATTTCTGCCAAATATCCACTATTTCAATAGTCTGGGACCAACATGGGACCCTCCACGTTCCACGTTAATGACATCTTCAATCTTCAGGCAGGCGACAATAACTGGTATGTAGGTTACGATGTGCGACCTATTTCTAATGGGTACTGGACACTTCAAGGGATGGCAGTTGGCATCCTCCTGGCACTGGTAATCTGTGAGTTCGGACGGTTCGTACTCGTTGCACCTGTGGACCACTACTGATTCCGAGTCGTTCTTGTAGCACCTTCCAACAACTTTGTATATCGTCGGTATGGGTAAGGAGCATTGTGTTTCGAAACAACGTTTCGTAGCAGTGGCACTGGCCGGAATTATCTTCACGCTATCTGTGAATGTCACGTTGCAACTTCTGCTGGGTACTCTTACGTTTTGGCTCCAAAATGTGGAATCGCAAGTCTGGATATTAGTGGACCTAACATGGCGTCTGATTATGTTGTTGGTTGTAAGCTCTCTGTCATCCTCCTGGTCAACCCTGCTGGAAGCAATCTGGGCATCGGTATTCCTGACTGTCTTGCCTCTGGTGTCATTGACATTGATGTTGGATGCATTCTGATCAACAAGCCTTCTGGATGACTGGTCAGAACTGTCGTAAGCATTCTGGATTTCATGATTCCCAACTGCCTTGCCTCTGGTGTTGTTGACATTGAGGTTGGAAGCATGCTGAACAACAAGTCTTCTGGATAACTGGTCATCACTGTCATAAGCATTATGGATTTGAAGATTCTCAACTGTCTTGCCTCTGGTGTCTTTGTCAATGACGTTGGGGACATGCTGATCAGAAAGTCGTTCTGATGAGTAGTCAACGCTGTCCCCGACAAGCGTGTTAGAAGATGTGTCAGATGGTCCTCCAAATGTCTTTACAGCACTGCTCATGACATTACCAGAGGTTGTATCATCTCCTTGGTCTGAATAGGATAAAAGAGGCACGTGTCTGGCCAAACTGATCGCAATTACAAGGGAAAATATAACTGACTGAGTCGGACGTTTCATGGTGAAAAAGTTCTGCACTGAATATTGCTTTCGGAATTTAGAGTGTTATGGAAAGAGTTTTCGGGTCTGGTTACAGCAAATGTTGTGCCGATTCCAGAAGCAGACTCGGCTTATATTCGTAAAAATCCGGGGATTTCAAAACCAAAATGGGAAAAAAAAGCTTTCGGATTTACCATCCGATTGGGTTTTGCGGACTAGAAAACCCACTCTAGGACGACTGTCTAACGATTCTATCAATATCTCGGCTACATAGCGTTGCTTTTTTTTCTCTTTTCCCACTGAATCATACAGAAAACGAATAGGTGATAAGCAGTGATAATACATGTGCTATTCCCATCATTCACCAATGATAATCGGAAATAGAATTTCTCATTAAAGGATTGGGAAAAGAAAGCATTTCCGAAGGCTAATGCACATTAGGAGCATTTTGCTAACGGAGATAAAAATCCCCGTTTAGGACACGCGTCTAAAGAACCTTATCGTAACTCTATACACAAACCATTATTTCTTTAGTTATTTTAGCCGTGGTCATCACTTGGAAATAACCAGTGGTAATTGCGCGTGGGCATGTCAAAGCGTATGGGTCAATGAGTATATTTGTACTTTTAAATGTCAAGGAATTAAAGTTAGAAGCAAACATTCCGATGGGGAAAAATGTTGTTCCTCGTCCTCTATGCCTGTCATAAATGTACAAATACCCAAAAGAACAAAGTTTCAGTTTAAAAATAAATGTTGACATTTTTAGGCTGGAAATTTGTTCTTTTGGGTATGTCTTATAATCCGATCGAATAATACAGTCAAACACGAATTTAATAACTAATTTATTATATAAAAAATTGTTATACATTTGCAAATTGGTATTACAGAATGCCTAGACAATTAACATTTAATATTTATTCACCAGTGATCTGTATAACAAATTCAAATGTATATAATAAGTATATGGATAGTAGACTGTACACTAACCCGTAATATGGAACAATTTATTTTAATTTCTAATTAACAATTTTAAAATATATATGAAATTATATAATTACTGCGTTTACATGAGCACTTAAAAGTACTTTGCTTCAATTGAGTCAGCCATGTAAACGCGTTAAAAGTAC
>JAQGBW010001459.1:0-25766 GCA_034698625.1 Julus scanicus
TATATTACCCTGCATTGCAGATATTATGGAGAATCATGATACATATGTCACCGATGTTTTGTGCATGCCAACCTATTTATCAATGGTGATGGAGATATTTCATGAACGATACAAGTGGAAATATAAAAATTCTTTACGACGAAATATATTTTACTAACTTTACTTCTTTATTATACCTTTTGCCTACACTATCCAAATTTCGTGGGAAATAGACCTCGTATCCGAATTGTGTAAAATATGGGAAGAAAAAATTACTTTCCATGTTGAAAACGTTACATATGGGCATGTTTAGCACAGAATTGTATGGACCTTATTTGGCCCTTGATAAGCTATATTTAGTCAAATATGGTTAATAAATGTGCCTTAATTAACTAGTGATGTTCCATATGTGTGTGCCTTAATTTTTTAATTAACCACTGATAGACTAAGCAAAAGGGACCTTATTTAGTCATTTTAGTCATTTTTGGGAGAAATCCTAATCAAGTTGAAAAATGTTGACTTATTTTCATTTTATATTTTCTCAAACATCTTTTTTATGAAATCAAGACGCATAAATTTATAATCTTATTATACTAAATCTAGAATTGGATTCATTAAACCATGATATCCATAGCAATGGATTTGTAAAATTACTTTTCTAATTACTCTTAGTTTATCAGGATAGAAGCATGAAAAGGTGTCCCTTCTCCAATGTATAATGCTAGGGACTTTAATTCGTATTTTTCTATAATAGTTTAATAGATAAATTTCCTTTGGGTTTTAATCTAAATTTTGGTTCGTTTGGCAGAATCTTGTTTTTGAAGACTTAAGCCGTAAATCTAAAGCATGATTATTTACTCGAACTCATTTTTTCTATTTATGTCAGTTCAATTTAGCTTCATTTTCATTGATATTGCCAGATGCCAGTTTTTCATTATTTCCTCGGCAACTCAACTTAGGTTTCAAATTTATACATATACGTATATTTTTCATATTTTCATCTTTAGTAAATTACATGCTAGATCGTAATTACAGACTGCATATAAGGTTTTTTTTATTCCCTGGGTAAGTAGATAAAAAGTAGTGAATACAGAGATAAATATATTATTCTCCCTGTAAATAATAATACGTTAACATGGGTACATATACGTGAATAGATATGATGATTTTTATATGATATGTCCATGATATTTGAATCAATAGGTTATATCAAGGTTGTTGAATTTCTAACTCGAGAACAAGTGATTGAAAGCAAATAATGTTATCGATAAATGTGTAGGTTAAAGTCAAATTAAGATGCTCGATTGAGTAGCATAATGTTTTTAACCAATATATTGGGTCATGGATGTTTTCGGGAGGGTGGACAATTTATCTTTCATGTATACCACATGGAAAAGTTCAGATTATTTTATTCAAAAAGTTAAATTAAGACTATATTCTCCATTTTGGATGATTTCCGCCATTTTCAGACGTTTGCCTACACATATGTTATCACCATGCAGGTGGACAAACAGGTTCTTAAGTTAGAAGCACACTAGCGATTTTTTCCACTTTTGTTTACACAAAACCAGTTAGTGGTTATGCAAACAGGTTTTCAGGTAATAAAATCACTCAAAAATAGAACCCAGTGCAATTATTTACTTGCAAGGATTAACAACTCAGCAGGGGGGAGCTTCCATTGAAACCAATGTTTCAAATTGGTGAGGAGATAGTTGCATAAAAAAGTCACCAGTGCACGCCTAGCCAGAAGCAGGATGTGGGGATTAAGATGAGACATTGGTTAGGGCGTACCTTATCCTAACAGGTCATTTAAGGCAAATAGGTGCAGGTTTTTACAATTAGGCAAAAGTTTGAAAAATAGCTGAAATCATTCAAATTGGAGAAAATTGCGCCTCAGAGTAATTTTTCTTATTAAAAAAATGTGAGAAAATCTTTCCTTTAAAAAAAGTATGGTGGGCCGTGACAACTTTGGCTTTTTATTGAGTGTGTAGCAAGAATTTTGGTGGCATGTCTGTGTGCCTCGAGTTGAAGAGTGTTTAAAAATACTGGCGTGGTTTTGTTGAAAATCTATTTAAAATTTGTTGGGAAAAACATGTCAGGAGTTTTGTTGAAAATAAGATTTGAAGTTGTCATGACTAGAACACCAAAATGGGAATACCTTCAGTTCTTGAATAAATATAGTTGGCTGTAGGTGACACATAGTGACATGATAGTCTAAAAAAAAGCGATTAAAACGAGATTTATGAAACATTTCACTATTGTGTGTCTAGGGAGTAGAACTGCTACTGACAGGTGGTTCGAAAGGACGATTCATATAGATGTAGTAAATCTATTGATATATTGAATAATGCGATGTAGCAGTACCTATTTCAACACATTTCCCACATGGAAAAGAAATGCATATTACATTGAGACACTGAAATGCATTTCAAAATGCAATTCAAAAATATATTCCATTATTCAAAAAATATTCAAAAATACATTCCAGCATTTATAATATATTCCAAAATATACTTTAGTACTGAAAATAACTGTAGAGTTACAGTGTTGGTCTCAATGAAAATGCTTTGTTGGAATGGCAATCAAAAATGTATTATGTATATTGCAAGTATTTATAACATAGTCATTCACAAGGAATTATATGTTAAGTTGGAAATCCATGAGCACACATGGCTCACTCATTATGTGGTTTAAAACCACTGAAGCCGCTACGTGACCGCAACATTAGTGGTCGACCGTCATAGAAAATAACTTATTTCAACAAAATCTAAAAGCGCTTAAAAATAATACGCAGAAAACTAACAAGCATTAAAAAATATGATTCATGGTTTACTAGAAATATATATATGCAGTATTTAAATCTAGGTCTCCATAATTATGTCTTCCTTTTTAGTATGTTTTCTAATGCCTAGTACACACTAGATGAAACACGAAACTGAAACAGGGTTTCATAAATATGTTTGTGATATATGGATGCGAAACAGATTCTGTAACCAAGTTTCATGAAACTTTTGGCCAAAAAACGTGTTTTGATAAAACATTTTGGTGATCGCTCAAGAGGCGGTGAAGACCAAAGGAAATCAATGAAACATTGTTTTGTGGTTAAGGCTTGAGGAAAATCCTTGAGCTGCAGTTTGTTGAGCAAACTGGTAGGTTGTGGAAAACTTGGCCAACTGCCCAAACTGGTTTTAAGCTCTTCAGTTGTGTAAACAAACCTGTTATCTAATATCATGTTTCAATACCTTTTGGGGATCTTTAAATCTCCCAGAAAATCTGGGTGTGTCTAAGGAAGATCTTTTGTAAATGAGTAATGTAAATAGCATTTTTATTAGTTATTTGTTTAGAGTGCCTCAATACCTATTTGAAAAACTGAAAAAAAACAGTTGATTTGTTATATTCTCACAAAAATCCTGAAGTATAAGTTGCTGTAAACATTGTAGAACCAATGGGGGTTGACCTCTGTTTACCAAGGCCTTTATGCTCCATAAGCTATTAGGCAAACATTGTTTTTGTGTTCACTCTAGCACCCCTGTTCTCAAATAGGTGTTTTTGTACCCTAAGGGGTACCAAAGCTGTTCCTAGGGGGTACCAATAATTATTTTTAAAGCCTGACAGAGTGCATTCAAATCACTGCGAGTCACGCACTTGAAATCTTTCGTGCCCATACCTCACATTAAAATTTAGTAAAACAGTAATTCAATTATAATTATATTATTATTGTAATTGAAAATAAAGTGCAAATACAAGTGCATACCGTGTCCGACTGTCCAGGGTACCGATTTAAAAAAAAAATTATTCAGGGGTGCCACTGAAAAAGTATTTGAGAAACGTTGCGAGTCTAGCATAAGCGTATTCGAGAATAAAGTGCATGGCTCAAACCTTGACCATCAAGCATTTCCAGTGTGGACATTTACATTTGGACAAACATGTTTATCGAAATATGTTCACGAAACCATGTTTCCATGCACAACTTGTTTTGCAGAAACTATTTCTGTTTCGCGTTTCATGCAGTGCGTACTAGGCATTAAACTGGGTGCTAAGCAACACATGAATGAAGAATGGCAAAGCAAGCCTGGCTTAGTGTAACGTCTGTCTGTATAAAGGCTAAAACACACCCTGCTAAATCCAGGTTACTTTATTTTGTTGGATTGTGTATTTCCGCACACCGAAGAAATATGTGTTGTCTTCTCAGCACGATGTCATATATAGGCATAACGCAGTATATGGGCAACGTATGTGCCATTACTGGCAATATTTCATCGAAATGGCGGGGCTTTGGAGCTGGGATACGTCTTCACTTGAGCTCGGCATAAAACGAGAATAATTTCGAGCCATCCTTCAGAATCATCGGCCATGTTTCCATGGCAACATCATGCCCTGATACTTGAGGTGTATTTCACTACATGGCATTTATAACAGCTGCAATATGCCATTTCAGGGAGGAAAATGTGAGATACGTCTGATATTGAGCAAGCACTGCACCAGGAAGTGCCCTCCAATGCCTTGCAATAATGCAAATCCGACCAACGAAACTCTCCATTAAAAGATGAAAGGCTAATACGTGTGTGGATGTTTGGTAAAGGCTTGCGGTATACTTTTGCACTATATACAATATATGTTCGATACCAAAACAAGGAACTACGTGTAATCCTAACACAAATGCACGAATGGCAATAAAGCATTTGACTGCATGCACGAAAGAATCTAAGTTTCCATTAAAAAACTTATAAATCCAATACATTTGCAAGGTTTAAATATTGGAATGGGTGCTACATTATCATAATCGATTATGTTTTTGGATGTAGAGCAAGTTTAAATATACTAAAAAGCATTTTTAAAATAACTTATGCAATCTGCGAGCAACACAGTTTCGGTTATTAAATATGTTTCGTTATGTTGCGAGTATAACTAGACAACATGTTTAACAGATATGCGGTGATCCCGCACAGAAAAATTACCAAGACGAGCTCAAGACAGTCAAATGTGTCATCTCAAGCATTAACTTAAGCTTGACTTGCAGCTTAAGGCGACAAAGCTTGAGCTGCAGTTTTGTTGAGCCACCTCTTAGTAGGTGGGAACCCACTGGTCAAACTGGTTTCAAGCCCTTCAGTTGTGTAAATAACCGGTTATGCAAGGTCATGATTCATTATCTTTTGGGGATCTGTAATCTCCAAGAATTTTTGGGTGTGTCCAATGAAGAGGGCCAATGAGGGTTGACCTCATTGTCTGCCAGACAATGGTAGGTATTAGTCACATCCTCAAATGAGGTCAGGGTAGGCCAATAAACTCTTCTTGAATCTAAAGAAATCAAGAAAGGAGACATTTGGGCCAATACCACAGCTGTCAAATATTTGGAGCTTAAGCTTTATCTCTTCTAAGCTACATCTCAAGCTTAAGTTAAATGTTGAGATGGCACTGAACCCCAGTTGCCGAGTCTCGCATTTGGCTGTCTTGGCAATTTTTCTGTGCAGCTGTAGTACGCATCTGGGACTTGAGACGTAGCTCGGTCTCAAGCTAATGCAATTTGAGTAACTGTGGTAAGAGTGTATTGTCAGTAAAGATATGGAGAGGTCTTACGGATGTGCTCAGATGAGATTTCAAAGTACGATACTAGGTGACTCTGTGTATACTGTTGATTATCCCGGGGGAAATCCATGCGAAAGAAGTAGAAAAATGGTGTAATGAAAATTTAGTTTGCCAGTAAGTGAATAATTAAGTTGTTTCTGACAATTTGTTCAGACTGCACTTAATTAGGCGAAGAAATCAACAGCTAAAGCTTAGCTATCATTATATATATCGCAACATGCCTATTTCGCTATAAACAGTTCAATATTTAAAAGGTGACATTTTTTCCAACCACAACTATCCATTTTATGCATTAACGTTTGCCTATCGAGCATTTTACACAAACTCTACGGGGAATTTAACCAACATGGCAATTTTGGATGGATGGCATTCCCATTGATTATGCACGCAATTAAATTCTTGATAAAATCCATAAATTGCAGGGAAAATACCGCCTAAGTAAATGAGCTGAATAAATAATGTTCTGCTGGCTTTAATTAATGGGGATGTTACGAATTAGTAACTTGTATTTATCCGACATATGACACGCCCCCTGTGTTATTCTATTATAGGCACACAAATGGTAAATTGAAATATTTTTCTATCTTCCATCAATAAGAAAATTAAGGGCTAAAAAATTCAAGGATTTCAAATATCATCCCCTTACATTTTCAAGGACATTTCCCACGACCAATTATCACAAAAAAATTTCAAACAGTCTGAAAAATGATTTATAACCGAAATTTACAGACTATGGTATGAAATTCAAGCATATTCTGGTGAATTTCAAGCATAATTCTAAACTTTTTTCTGTCTGCTGACACTCATAAATTTCCTGATCCTTGTATGAAATTCAAGCATGCATAATCTGGTGCTGAACACAAATTTCAAGCATAATTCCATACTTTTAAGGTTGTTGACACCCATAAATTGTATACAATTCTACCATAAAAATAATGTTGGAAAACTTAAGGATTTTTATAATCGGACGTCTTTTGAAATTACATAAGTTTGCGAATTATAATTTTGCATTTGTTGTAGATTTTCCACATTAGACTCACATGAATCTCTCTCTTTATATATAATTTAAAGTTTGAAGCCGTTGCATTTTTAATTTCCCATCGACCAATGCAGTCTTTTTGAGATCATTGTCTGGAAACTTAGATATGGGTTTAAACCTTTCAAGAAATGTTTCCTTTTTCAGACTGTCGTAAATGCATTAAAGCTGCTGCTTCAAAGAGTGAATAACTATGTTTTGGCAGTGAAAACAGCAAAAAAAATCATAATGTGATGCTCCTGTTAATGGGCAATAATGAAACAGTGGGAATTCTTAACTAAAGGAAATAAGTCCAAGCCAAAAACTTACATTGCCAAGATATTAAAGAACTCTTTTACGATTACTTAATGCCCATATACGCGAATAAAACGACAATAATTACTTCCTATGTTGTTGCTCTTGAACAAATCACTCAAATAATTAGTTGAAATTAGTTACCTTAGCTTTTGCGACTTTTTTTTAAATATTTGCCAATTGCATACTACTAATATGATGTATAAATGTTTTTGTTGATTGCCAATTTGTTCAAAACTCAAAAAATAAACTTTTATGTATTATGAGAATCCGTGGGTAAGGGTTCAGGGTTGCCAGGTCCATGGTACGCGTAAGGTTATGTGAACTATGCAGAATGTGTTAATTATGTAACCCTCTCTGTTGCCCCGAGCTGATCAGCATTCTGATACAAGGTTCGCTGGGAAGGTCAAAGTGAAAGAGAGGGCAGTTCGGGTTGTAAGGTGGACCCGGATGGTCACCTGATATTGTTATGCACAGATGCGAACTTTTCTGTTTGTTTTCAGGGCTGGCAGGTTGCCACCCGCGAGTTTTTGATAACCAGTTTCCTTTGATTTTACGCAGTTTTACATTAAAAACCTTTTCGCTATAAGTTGTGTTCGGCGTGATTTCTTCACGGTCTTTAACAGCCTGCCTTTACCATAACAGTATGGACTAGATTAAAAAATGAGCACATACATGTAAATGGCCCATCATTGGATAATCAGCACCAAATTGAGGGCCGAGAACCCATGGAAATGATTATATGAGGCATCTTTGTTAAGATATATCTGATATATGCATGACCATACTTGACCCATCAGTGGATATCAGTGAAGACTATCCAGGATTTGAAATTAGAATGTCTCCCACACCCACGTACCTTATTCGCCAGACCTCGCCTCTAGTGACTATCATGTGTCTAGACCGCTCAAAGAAGCAATGGAAGGCAAGCATTTTAGAACTGATGAAGAGGTGAAAACCGCGATGCACGAGTGGCTACAGTCAAGACCGAAAGACTTTTTTAAAAGTGGTATCAATAAACTTTCGAAGCATTGGAATATTAGCACTGAACGTCTTGGAGACTACGTTGAAAAATGATATCTATATTTTTTTCTTAATTGTTAAAATAAAATAAATACACCACTTTTAAGGTTTTCATTTGAATCAACCTCGTACTTGAATTTTTAAAACCTCGGGAAAGTCGGGAATTATGTCTAAATTTGTGTTTAACACCAATTTTACGCTGGAATTTCCCTTCGAGGTCAGGAAATTACAGTTAATCAGAAAAATCTGAGAAAATGTCGTGGAATTGGCAGCTAGGCGCAGGGCTGGACCACACGCTCGGGCTGAGCGTTGGGGGTAGGGAAATTAAACACCTCACACATCAATATAATAAAGTTCCAAAAGTAGCTAATAATTATCATGTGCAATCCTGTTTTAATCACGTACATGGTTGATCACAGGGTCACACCTCACAATAACGATTCACACAGAATTTTCGAGTGGGTAGTACTACCTATTTACCATAGGCTGGCGCCGGTTTTGGCTAGACTAGTACCTGGAAATTTATAAGATGAACCATTGTATGTTCTAGCAAATTTTCTGGCATCCTACTTTTTAAAAAAAAAATTAACTAGGTCCATGAGGGGGGAGGGTATGGGCTAAAAAGGACACCGCATGGACAGGGGGTATGTGGAGGTCAATTTCGTCTTTTTTGAATGTCTCCTTACCAGTAATTAGTTGGTAGGAACTACCAATGGACTGAGTTGTATATTTCAGACATCTAAATTCTAAAACATTATCTTTTTAGACCAGGTTTAGACGCATTGTGAACAAAGTGCGATATAGCAGAGGTTCTATCAGAAAGATTGCGTGTAATATATAAAGTTTTCTGTATATCGCCCTACTTGGATAGATTTGAAAATCCAATCGGCAGAAAAGATACATTAGTAGACCTTTATGTACTTTCTAAATCTTGTTTTATCTGGGAAAAGCTGTCTTGTATATTTATACAGCATGCACAAATTGAATTTGCTTTTATTTTGTAAATGTGTGTGAATATCATAACCGACATAGTCACGGTGAGGGAGGGTGTTTCGGTATAAAAGCACCCTCGTCTATCAGTTCGCTGGTTTGATAAATCTCAGCCACCATATCACGATCTTCCAACACTTGGCAGAACTAAAACGGGGATTTAAAGTGCATTAGAAGGGTATAGAAAAATAAAACCTAGACATTCTAAAAGTTTCTCCGTATATTTATGGATTCATTTTTGCCTGAAATGCAGGCCTATAACCTCTTAAAGTACTGCTTCGATTTCCACTAGCACCTGATAAAAAGTATTAAAAAATAGCAAAATCATGCATATTTTAAGAAGACGGTATACATTAGTGCAAAGGATTTATATATCAGCTATATACAAGATGCAATATTTAAAAGGAGATGGGTCCCATCATCGCACTTCCATTTTTACGATGAATGGATAAATCATTTAAAAATGAAGATACTCGGAGGAATTATATATGCTCATGTATAGAAAATATTGATTTCGTTATATTTTCAAAATATGCATATTCTTAGTATAATCTTTTTTTTATAAACATCCATACCTCGCTTTACGGCCTAGATACCTTCTGGAAAAGTTGTCCGTAAAGCGAAAAGCCGTATACGAATCAATTATTTTGATACAAAAAATACTAACAGTACAGCAGTTTTTTGGCTGAATAATAAAACATTGTGAGCCGTAAATCAAAACAGTGCAAAAATTTAAAAAAAAAGCCGTTAAAGCGAAATGCCGTATAAAGAGTGGCCGCATAGCGAGGTACACCGTATTGGAGAAATGGAAGATATGATATACAATTTAAACTACATTTATTACATTTTCTCCAAACACAAACAATTTGATGAAAATTAGGAAAGTCTGGAATTATGCTTAAAATTTGTGTAAACTGTGGAGAAATAGTGGTAATAGGATCTATATATGGCACATACAAATTATAATATTAAAAACAATTCAATTCAGTATCCTAAGGTCAGCAAATAAATGCCATATGGTAAGGGGAATCAGTAGTACCCCCAGGTGGTGTGTACAAAGGGCAGTGACATAATCAATGGGAGCTTATGACTTGCACTTACTGGGAATTCCTCTTTTGTGGGCAAGAATTTTAAGCCCCAGCCCCTATCACAAAGGAGGTTCAACAGATTACCTTGTCCTTCCAGACTGGCCGGGGCAAACACACATGCATAAAACTTCACTCCAAATACACATACTGAGTTGGAAGTGTTTGAGCGATTCATATGCAGTGTATATACTGTCGTTGGAGCAAACGATAGTCGATATAAATTATACGGTTGCAAAATGGGTTCACCATCCTGTCGCAGACAGGTTGCCATGACAACACATCTCGGTGCCTGTTCAAGGATACGTTTAAAAAGGTACCCAGACAGGTTTTAAAATGTAAGAAGGATCTTCCCACTATACCTGTTCGTCTTAATCTGTATGTTAATGAAACGTACAAGAATCACATTTTTTTTCTTGGTTTTGTCGCAGAACAGCTTGTCGCGTTTTCCCCTCTTCCCCGTTGGTTCATGCTTTTCTTCGGAAATTGCTTTCACCAATGAAATTAGCATGATCGAAACACAAACCGTAATTATAGCCCTGTTTTCATAATTGAATGAGTGCTAAAATGTCGACGAAAAGAACCCTCGTTAATTGCGCGATGACAACAGACTCACGTTTTGCTGACTTTTACACAATTTCAGTCTTAATTTTTGAGTTAATTAATACGTTTTACCCTGCAGGCCAGGCACATGTACTGGTGATTTTATTTAAGCAACACTTTAAAACACATTGGTTTCAATAGAACCTCGTGCACTGCCCAGTTTTTAATCCCAGCAAATAAATAATTACACTGGTTCCATTCTGAGGGTGATTTTATTATTAAAAACCTGTTTGTGGCAAACAGGTTTTGGGTGATGCAAGTTGAAAAAAAAATGCTAGTGCACGCCTAGCTTTAAAGGCTAAACTCCTTTTCCTTAATGGAAGAGGATATGTGAACTAAATGAGCAGTTTTAGTGTTCTGCTATACATTTTAAAGTCCACCTCTTACCGCGACCATTTTTATTAATGTAGTCATTTTGTTTTATTATTTTACTATGCCTCGTAGAGCCGTTTATATGAATGTTGGAAAATGGAAAAAAGGCACCTTACAGTTGAGATATTTAAATCTTGACAAAAATTAATTTATAAACTGCAATAATTTGTAGGGACGTCCATTTTTGAGTGACCCATAAGTATGCTTCTTTTATTTATAATTATGTTACTCGAGTGTACATCTTTCGGCAAATTGATGTTGTGTTCAATTTGCTGCGATGCCAGTCTGCTTTTCTCAGATTTTAATATTTTCACGCAAGAATTAAAAATCACATTAGCTCTTTTTTTTGTATCTATATAAGAGACTTTTTTTGTAATTCAATGCAAAAATTAATCAAGAGCGCTTATATACATGTTTCAAATTTGCCACTAGTGATTGTACAGAGTATTCAGGCCAGGCTCAATGTATAATTGTTAATAAAATCAGTATCATCAATAACAATGTCTTCGAGGATATGAGATTCCAAGTCTTCTTCTGCAATCTGATCATTAAAAGGTTTATTCTTGGTGTACAATCCTTGTATACCACATCTCCGCCACGCTACACTAACTTTTTTTTTCATCTTAACCACGTACAACAATGTTATTGCCACTTTTTTGACTCTAAAAACAAAGTCGATATTACGCATTCGCTTTTTACAGCCTAATGCTTATGAACAATGATGTAAAAAATCTTGTACATGACGTAAAGAGTCGATATTGGATTTTTCTTTTTACCCAGGTCTAATCTTACTCAATTAAAAATCAAACTGGGTGACCTGATCTGAATAAATTTTGCTTAATCCCAATAGATGCAGGGCAGGGGTGGTGAACGAGCTTTGGTCTGGGCAATAAAAGGGTGGGTGCAGACATTAAAAAGATGTTGCCAGTTATATGGCGTGGTGTCACATAGGGGGCAGGGGCTTTGGGAAGGGGGGTGATGTATACGTCATCCGGATAGGTAAAAATCCGGATAATCAAATTTGTACTGTGTAGGGCAATATCTGAGCTGCCAGTCAGTAGTTAGAAGTTTGACGTTATTACGATCGTAACGAGCCAACAAAAATAGAAAAAAATTTACTCGAAAAGCACCAAAAATGACTTCAAAAATGCACACGAAGGGCCAAAGAAAGTGTACATTTTACAAGTCGTTTTTGGGGTTCTTCGAGTACATTTTTTTCGATTTTTTTGCTATTTATGATCGCAAAAACGTCTACTTTCGAATTTCGACTTTTGCAATTGCAGTTTTTTCTCGCAGAATTGGAAGACATTATTACGATCATAAAAAGAAAAAAAAAAAATGTTAAAAAATGTACCCATAGGGCCCCAAAAATGACTTCAAAAATATACACTTATGGACCCTTCTTGTACATTTTTGAAAACATTTTTAGGGACCTTCGGGTACATTTTTGGCTTTTTATGATCGAAATAACGTCTACTTTCTAATTTTGCAAGAAAAAACTGCAATTTCAAAAGTCGAATTTTTATCGATTTGTAATACCCTTACAGTTTTTATAAAAATGGGTGAAATTTCGACTTTTGCAATTTGCCGCAAAAACTGATGCCACAAAAAACTTATCGCATCTTAAAAAAAAAAAAAATTGGCTTTTCCCGTCCGGATAATTGAGGATCCGGATGATTGAGGTCCGGATAGTAGAGTTTCTACTGTATTACGTAACCATTTTAAAAATTTCTTCCCTACGATTGCTGAACATAATGAAATAATTGAAAATGCACTAAAAACATTCTGATTTAAGACTTTAATTGATGGGGAAGCTGAGCATCCTAAAAACAAAATAAAAATAAGATTACAATTAATGTATTAATTCTTTAAGCTTTATAAAATTACATTTATTCGTCTTCTTGCCAAAGTTGCAAACAGTTATATTTCCCCCCTCCCTCCCTCTGTAACCAAGTGTAACCAAATGCCAACTACTCCCCCTAGTTGGTTACATAATTTATGTACGCTCCCATACATTGTATTGGTTAATATGTAGTTGAATATTAAACGTTTTTAGGAAAAGTCATGAAATTCAAGTATTAATAATACATAGTTGTGCCTACAATTATTTCAATTATAAATTTGTGACTCAAATATCAGCAATTAAAAAAATAAACTTTTTTGTAGGTATATGTTATTTAAAATCGATAAAACAACTACTATAGCATATTTCACCGTCTTAATTTAAATAATTAATAGCCATGGCAACGTGTAATTATAATAATTATTAAGTAGATGACAAGGACGTATTTTAATCTAAGAACTTATTTGTCCCATTGTTATTAATTTAAGAAACAAAAACGATGATGACATGACGAATAAGGCAACCTTAAACCGTTCAATTTAATGTCAAACCTCTGTAATTAATCGAAGAAATAGGTTGCATTTCCTAAAACAATTTCTCTAATGTCCCACAACTTATATACATTAAGATAAAAATTATTAGAAGTAACATGATCGAGAGGCAAGTTCATACGATTCTTTTGCTTTTTTTCTGGGGGCAAAAAATAAATTCAGGAATGGTAAGGAGATATATAAACGAATATTTCGTATTCGTGGAATAAAGTATTCAGTTAATTAAATTTCAGATCACTTGTATGGATTGCACTATAAAAATGACATTTGGAAGAAAAATAAGAATGAATTGGGAATGAAATTCAACATTAAAAAAATATGGAGAAATAGTGAAATTGCACGTAGGACCCAAGATAGTGTAGTAACCTAATAACTTTGGTCTGTTTTGAACAAGGCACACTAAGAATGGGAAAATAGAAACACAATATCCCTTTTAAATTTGATTAAATACACAAGACATGATTTTGGGTTGAGTAAGCAAATGCACCGAGGTTTATATTTAATTTCAAATAAAAGAATGCTATTCATAAATATATATTGACGAAATGGCGTTTATTTACAATCCATGAGAAATAGGAGCTTTTAAGAAATTCGAGCACATCATCGGAATTTCATTAAGGAACATTTTTTTTTTGGAAATAAAAATTAATATCGACAGAAAATTCATATTTGACTTATATAAATGCTTTGGAAGAAAAATTTCAAAACTTATCAATGAACTCTGACAGATTCCGATTGAGATCAATTGATATCATATTAAAGCATATCTATCATGACAGAAAATTGAAATTTAATAATATTTAATGTTACTAATGGTATAGTTATTCAAATGATAATTTCTTATAATTGCTATAAAGTAGAATTATTTAAGAATATTCAGTTTCCAGGTGGAAGAACTATAATATATCTACGTATGCACAAAATGTTTACACACGCACACAATATGTCCTCACGTGTACACATGTTATCGAGTACATTAAACATGTCCACACAAGCGCACGATGTCCTCGCGTGCGCTCAACATGACCATACACGCACACAACATGTCCTCACGTGCACTCAACATGTCTTCACGTGCACGCAACATGTCCACACGTGCACACAAGATGTCCACACATGCCCACTCCCGTACACAACATATATGTCCTCACGTGCACACAACATGTCCTCACGTGCACGCAACATGTTCTCACGTACGCACAACATGCGCACAACATGTTCTCACGTGCACTCAACATCGACATGTCCTCACGTACACACAACATGTCCTCACATGCACTTAACATGTTCACACGTACTCACAACATGTCCTCACATGCACACAACATGTCCTCACGTGCACACAACATGTCCACACACAATATGACATACGCACAATATGATCATAAATGGGCTTAAATAACCATACACAAAATGTCACGTGTAATGTGATGCACTTTGTGTAGCGCATATTCAATAGAATTATATGTTAAGGGGACTTGTGAATACTAATTTTAAAAATTAATTCCAGAGGTTCTCCGTCTAAACCTCGATTAATATTACAAGGAGAACATATAAAAAAAAACAAGCAGAGTATCATCGAAGCACGCACTAAAAGCACCTGGTCACGTGATGACAAGCTAGATACGGGATGTCCCCATGAGTGGCGAGTGGCAAAATCGATCCAGTTTAGAGTCTTTTGTGTTAGAGGGTCGCTATTCTCCATTAACTAAAGATCTATTGGAAGCTCACCTCAGCATAGGCAAAGGCCAAATGTTAAATCCATGGCAGATTGGCTGCTGATTGAACGTCCCATTAAGCCTTCTATTGAATGACATACTTTAAGAGTACTGGGTGGGCCAAACGATAATGGAATATATCGATTATAATCAACTATTTTTAGTCATAATGCAAATATATTACCCATTTAGAATGACGAAGATGAACATTTATTTTTAGTATTGGGTGCCCTAGATAAAGGTTCCTAAGCAATGGCTTCTTTAGAAATTTCTCTGGGGGAAATGGATGAAAAAAAGCAAATACTCTTGTATATCAAGACTTAAATGTTGTAGAATATAGTATATATATATAAAGAGAGAAATGAAAAGATAAGAAGACTCTTTACATATCAGCTCAATTGGATAACTAGATTTTATTCAGCCTTATATAAAATTATATCTCATAAATAAAGTAATCTAAAGTCAGTGCTGCAAACCATTTTTATAGTAAGGGGACATTCAAAAAGGACTTTTTTGAAATTCCTTCAAAAATTTACCCTACCCCCTTCCCTCTGTCCACATGTCCACATTAGCGCACCATTTTTGTGAGTTTTACCATGGACAATTACTTAATCCACCATTAAGTTTTCATTAGTCTCTAAAAACATGATCAACCTTTAAAAAAGTGAACAATAAAAAATTAAAGAAAAAAATGAATTATATTCCTGCGATGGCATGAATGTTGTAGCAAATTATTGGACCGTGCATTAATTTTGTGGGAATTTTTTTATAAAATAAGGGCTTTATTTTTAAAAAGTGGTTACAAGTTGATCATTCAAAGTACACCCATACCTCGCGTTACGGCCTAGATACGTTGCGTAAAAGTTGGCCGTAAAGCGAAAAAACCGTATAACGTATCAATTATTTCTGCATTGTGATTTTCAATTTCTTCCCTTCTTAAACCCAGTGAAACCCATAAGCTGTTTTGTTGTTAGCCAAATTCGGCCTTGTTTGTGCAAATTGGGGTAATTTATCACATTTGTGGGCCTTAAATCGAAACAGCGCAGTGCTATAATAAACTAAGCACCTTATAATAAAAGGTCGTATAGCGAGGTATATGTAGGTGTCCATCACTTGCCACATCCTTTCCCCTTCCTGTTGGCAGCATACAGATACCATGTCGAAATTAAAGCTTTGCTCATCCAGACCATGAGTCATCGATCGAAACAACTGGTAATCAGAGGGAGCAATGTCTGGACAATATGGCGGGGGTAGGGCTCATTCCAGCATTTCCAACTATGCTTAAACTGGTTTTGCAACTTGGGGTGGAGCATTGTCATGCTGAAGAATAACTTCATCGTGTCCCTGATCGTATTGTGGCCTTTTTTCCTTCAATGCTTGGCTCAATCGCATTAATTGTAGTCGATACTGATCGCCTGTGATTCAATTCAATTCAACACAGTAACCTACAGACAGCAAGTACCTTATTTTACGGACTATAAGACACTATTTTCTTCAAAAAATTGCCTCCAAAATTCAGGTGCGTCCTATACTCGGGTCTTAAGCCGGCTCTCCACCAAGACGTACATGTGCGTATACACGTTTTTACAAACATATGCGAAAAAGTTTGCTCTCCGGATTTGTTTTGGCCGTTATTTTTTTAATATATGTAAATATCAAAATTGTACAGCTATTAAAGATATTTAATAGGTGCACAATACTACCTTTATACTACTTTTTTTTTAAAACTTGCTTAAAAATTAAGGTGCGTCTTGTAGTCTGTAAAGTACGGTAAATGTCATATGGTAGGGAGGGGGGGAGGGGGGGTCGTACCCAATTTCAGGAGAATGCTCCTACTTCAGCAGCGACTTAGTCATCATTGTTAAATTGAATTCCAACTAAATCATGAGTTGCCAGGTACCGTGTTTTCCCGAAAGTAAGACCGGGTCTTTTATTAATTTCAGTAACAAAAAACACACTAGGGTTGATTTTCAGGGTAGGGCTTATATATTTATGGTATGTACATTGAACAACATTTTTCCAAATACCGGTACAGTCATCTTCATTTTCCTTTAAACCATTGGTCCTAATCTCTCATTTACAGCAATATATGGTACAGTTGCTCTCCCTAAACAACATTTATTCAATTAAAATCATGTCATGTTCTTCTGGAATCTTCCGCATTTACTAGGTCTTATTATCGGGGTAGGGCTTATATTGCAGCCTGCCCCGATAATCCAGGTAGGGCTTATTTTCGGGGTAGGGTGTACTTTCGGGAAAACAAGGTAGGCCATTCCATCGTCTTATCGGATGCAAACAAAAGGACCAAAAGTAAGCATCCGTCTTGGCACGAAGCTCGGTCAAAGGACTGGAGTAATTATGTCTACTCCTGGAGTGGTTGTTAGGTGTTAATATACGGGGAAACAAAATGGGAATTAAGAAAGAAATTAAAACGTTTGAATAACCCCATAGATAATTTTTTGTCTGGACTTCAATGTGTCCTAAATTAGGGAGTGGAGCATTTCCATCACACTCGCGATATGCCGATAACTGCCCTTAACAAATCTGACTGCCCTACGCTGGACCATCTCTATATCCTGAATATGAACCATAGGACCATGGTTTATAATTGAAAAAAAAGTAAAAATCCCTGCAAATGCTGTTTTGTTGGTACGTAATTCGACATACAGTGGAACCTCACATAACGAGCATAATTCGTTCTGTAGTCTTAAGGCACCTTCACACTTCCACGTTTTTGCTACGTTACGTCCCTTGCATGAAATTTGGACGTCACTAGCAGACAGCTACAGCGCGTAAGGTGCAGTAAGGGGCCACGTAGAGAATGGAAACAGTTTCTATTTTGACCAATAGGGAAGCGAGATTTCCCGGCCAATGGGAAGGGAGATGGAAAAAAGCAGACGAGCGTGAACGCTAGGTACAGTACTTCCAGAAACTGCTACTTTTTCGGCCGTTTTTGGCGCTGATAGTGCGGCCAGTACTAGCTAATAACAACGTGGACGTAACAATGCGCAAGGGGTTTGCCGTAACTTAAGCGTTGCGTAGGCGCGTAATGTTGCAAAAACGTTACAGTGTGAAGGGGCCTTGACTCGTAATGTGAAACACTCGTTAAGCAAAACAATTTTTACCATATAAATTGGTAAAAAAGTTTTATCGCACAATTCGGGGATTCCCCTATCCACGTCACTCATTATGCGAAACATCGCTCGTTAAGCGCATCCATTTTTTGTTCAATTTATATTGCTCGTTATGCGAATTACTTGTTTTGCGAGGTGCTCGCTAAGCGAGGTTCCATTGTATTTCATGCTAGAAAACGTGTTGTTTACACTTCGGCAAAATGACACATACTGAAAACCAAAGCCACATGATATTAGTAACATTATGCCCCGAAGCGATAAGTACAAGATACGCCCTCTTTTAAGAATCCCTCAAAATTAATACACGGACATAATACACAATTTCAAAGCAGGAAATAAAAGCTAATTCAGTATGTTAATTAAATCACGGTTTTAATTAAGGAAATAATTATGATTTTTTAAAAATCTACACGGACTTGGGTTTTATACCGAGTCGTTTAGATGCCACGATACCTGTAATAGGATATTTAATTACAAAAATTCAATGTTAGCAAAGACTCCAATAAGATTTTTAATAAAAATCTCAGCTAAGCCCTTATAAAACCCGAGGCATTTTCAGTTTAAGATTCTACAAAAGGCATATATAAAATGGGTTATACTTAAATCGAATATATTCATTATGCTTTTAAAAGTAAATTGAAGAAAGGTGTAGCTTTAGGCAAATTTAGATTCTCAAAAAAAAAAGTGTAGAGAATAATCTGCAATGCAGGCTGAATTGCAAACGTCTAAAATTGGCAGTGGCACAGGCCCATTAGGTACGAGATAATCACTTTGGGTTAGCACTTTTATAAGTAGATGGCTTACATACACGAACATTTTGATAAAATGAACGCGTACATAGGGTATGCGCAAACGTTATACTTAAGACACATTTATTAAAAAAAAAAAAAAAAGAAAAAGTACGTGCCGATTGTCTGAGATTTCACATATTCTCCTCCTTTTTTCCTTCAATGCTTTAATTAAATTCAGATTGCAACAACCTTCACAATTTCGGTTTTTCACAATGCATATGTGAGAAATCAAATTTGTGCTCGGAATAACGGAAGTAGTTAATTGCGACTAAAGTACGCCTGGATGTGATTGCTCGCACTTTAAAAAATGCACACGTAATTTGCATAAGTATTTTAAAAGCGAGACTTAAGATACATTTAACACATCTTTTAAATAATCTTCGATAAGCGAGGGTTTTTTATTTAAAGGGTGCATTAAAACTGTACTTTCTATCGTTTAATCCACTTTGAATCATTTTTTGGCATTTAAATTTGTACTAGAAAATGAAATATAGATACGTAAATATGTCCGTGTTGGATACGTAACGTTATAAAATTTTGATGAAAATGTTTAGCTATAAAGTATATTTATTGAAATATCATCCATTAAATATATTTAAGATATCATTTCAATAAATATAGTTATATCAGCCATTAAATGTATTATCAAGATGTCAATCCATTAAATGTATTTTTTAAGATTTTATTCATTACATTTATATTTTAAGATATCATAAATCAAATATATTTATTCAACATTATATCTATTAAATATATTTTCAAGATATCATTACAATAAATATATTTATTAAGATATCATTCATTAAATATATTTTTAAGATATCATCTATTAAATATATTTAAGATATCATTCCAGTAAATATAGTTTTAAGATATCATAAATTAAATATATTATCAAGATGTCATTCCATTTAATATATTTATTCAGAAATCCTCCATTACATATTTTTTTAAAGATATCCCTTAAAATTAATTTTTCTGAAATTTCAAAGTAATAACTACTCTAGGCAATTATAAATATATATGGGCCAAATATGGACATGTATGGCCCATGTGCTGACCATGTATTAGTCATAGTACATGTCCAGATGCTATACAGTCATATATTATACTGTACTGGCATTATACTTAAAAGTACGTGTATAGAATTCAAGAAAAAGCTGAAAAACAACATGAGCAGCCAAATTATTTACGTTCAATACTTAAAAAAATAAGCGCTTCCCGAATTGTGATTTTTGTGCAGTAACCTTTAGAATTCGGCAGTAAACTTGTAGCATTAACCTCTGGGGTGCCAGCAGTGAATTTGCGCATTTTCCGACAATCCGAACGAGGGGAATGTATTTCATCCGCCGTGTGGATGGATTGAATTCACGGGGGTGCTCTCGGGGAATCCATAAAATTGCATTTCCTATAAGGACATTATGACATCATGATATGAAGCTAAGGACCGAGGTTTCGGAGAACTGGAATGCCATTTTATTGGAGGACATTTTTAAAATTACAATCTCAGAAAATTTTATGGAAATATGCAGAACAACCTAGCATAGCACGAATGCATGACAGGAACGCTAACCGGAAAAAAATAAGGGGCAGTACCATCAACCAAAAATCAGTAACTATTATAGTAAGGGTAAAAGTTCCAATTAATATGTTGTAGATTGTCATAAAATTAGTGTAACTGGTGTTTTTGTTATTTTTGATTATCATTTGCTAAAGTGCAAAAGACGTTTTGGTTTTTCGTATGCATGCAACCATGCATAGCACGAGTGCATAACAGGAAAGCTCGATGATATCCAATCAGGGGCAGTAGGGGAGACAGGGGCACAGTGGTACAACGCGTTTATAAAATCAGGTTTTATCAGCAACCCAATGCTTTTGATTTGCGAAAAAGCTGTATGCAGCACTTTTTCATTAACCAGAATTTCTGCGATCTGACACAAGTTTAGAAGAAAATATTTGCAAAGTTTTTGTTCTTAAAAAGTAATTATTCAATTCGCGATTGGATTTTTATTCTAGGTGTAATTATAAAACATTAGCAATGCTGCGATATACCATTGACGAGTGTATATATCCAGCTATAATTTCATACTAAAGTTTATGTTAATTAGCCACGTGGTCAGCTGTAAGGCCTTATTCGAATCAAATTGGTTATGCGGGGTACAGTGGACCGCAACATTACGGGGTACAGTGGGACATGTCCCATCATACCCCGATTAATGTTTTTGAAAAATATTTGTATATTTTCTCATTAATCCTAACTTTAAACAAAAACCATGTTTAAATTTATGTTTTAAAGTAAAAATGGTTCACAATCATAGAAAAAATACATTTGGACAAGTTAGCGGTGAAAATATGAAAGCCGCTGAAATTACCGTTAATTTTAATCGTTTTGGTAATTTATATTTTAAATTTTAAATTGACGTGCTGAATTAAAACACAATTAATCAATGTGGTGTTCTTTTTCTCGTAAAATTTGTCTTAATTTCGCGTGGACCACTGTACCCCGTGCCATGTCCCGCTGTGCTAAGGTTTAGGGGCACAGTGGGACAGTCTGCGCGACCAACTTTAATCTTTTATAGCAAAAAAACGAGTAGCTCTAAAACGATGACAAAATGTATACAGATAATGAAGGCCTGTATATTACTGTATTATTCTTTTAAAATCCTACGAGTCAAATATTTTTCCCAAAAAAAATGAATTCCAAAAGGTGTACCCACTGTGCCCCGGTCTCCCCTAAATGGCTGGGAAAACTCGCCGACTTTATCTTGCATGGCTATAAATTCAATTCCAGTCAATATAATAGATGTATATATATAGGTATATACTGTATGTGCATCACGTCTATAGATTTCCTCGGTTTCCTCGTAAATTTGTACGTGTCTGCGTAAACACAACACTCTTCCCAATATGCCACTCTCTATTTGTGTTTACTTCGTGGTGTTAAACAATGTCGGTCAATTTAATTACCAACAATGACAAATTCAATTGTGCTTAATTTGGGAAATTTAGAAACAAAAAACTACCTCAATGCAATTAACATCGACAGGTAGTACGAACATCTAACGCACAATTTCAAAATATAACGAACAAAAAGATGGAACTATTTTGCGTAAGTTATAATAGTGGTGTTGGGCAGTAATTGAGTACATTGAAGGAATTTGAGTAACGAGTATAACGAGTACAAGAGTAAAATAGTACCGAGTACAAAAAGTAATTTGAATACAAAATGCACTAAAGTAATTGAATGTGAATATACTCGTAACGTGGGGGTACGATGCACCCGATTACAAAAATGTGCCCACGATGGATGATTACAAATGTCCTCGAGTATTACCGTAATCTGAAATTATGAGTACCGACGTACTCGAGTATGAATAGAAATACTTTGAAGTAAGAAATCGAGTCGCGTTTAATACGTTTGAGTAACTCGAAACAAGGGCCATCCTAAAAGCTGATATGAATGTATCCAAATTTTTACAGTTCTACTTATGGTACATTAGTTATCGGATGTACTTGTTCTATTTTTCTCTCTAATTATTAAGATTTTGCTAATGTCTAAGAGTGTTTTTTGTGTACTTATACTCATTAAGATTTAATAAAATTTTAATTATATCTACTCATAATAAAAACTGCAGTGTTTAAAATAAATTGAGCTCCCTAAACGATACTTTTGCAATCCCCCATACTCGTACTCAGTACTCATATCCACGAGTACAACTCATACTATAGAGTACGATTCCACAGGTACTCATAATTGTTACTTCCGCACATGAGCACATATTTAACCAACTTTGATTACTCATTTCAAACCACTACCTATTAAAAGTAGGGGAGAATGGGGCTAGTTGCATTGTGGGTAAGTTTCATCAGTTGCCAAAAATCCACTTGCAGGACCACTTTTAAAATTGTGTTTGCACAGGTGTTTAAATAACCCTCCCACTTCCTCATAGACAAAATGGCGACCTCCTACAAAGTTCATTGTCAGAACTGTTTAGAAAAAATAAATTTTGGCCATACAAAGAGAGTAGGCAGTAAAAACTCGATTATCCGGACCTCAATCATCCAGATCCTCAATTATCCGCTCAGCCAACATTTTTTTTTAAAATTTTTTTTTTTGCAGAATTAGAAAGTAAACGTTATTTCGATCATAAAAAGCCAAAAAAAAAATTGAAAAAAATGTACCCGAAGGTCCCTAAAAATGTTCTCAAAAATGTACCCAAAGGGCCCCGAAAACGACTTCAAAAATGTACACTTTTTTTAGGCCCTTCGTGTACATTTTTGAAGTCATTTTTGGGGCCTTTCGAGTACATTTATTTCGATTTTTGTTGGCTCGTTACGATCATCATAAAGTCCATTGACTAACCACTGACTGGCAGCTCAGACATTGCCTTATATAGTAGAAACTCGATTATCCGGATTTTTGCTTATCCGGATGACATATGGTCCCAATTAGTCCGGATAATCGAGTTTCTACTGTAATAATATTTAGCCTGATATTGTAATATCCCTGTAAATAATAAACATAGAATAATTTCAGTAGTAGGGGTGTATAATAAATGGATCAGACTTTACAAGTACTCGTCTTATACTATAGAGTATAATTCCACCGCAATCGTAATCAGTACTCGTACTCATGGGTACAATTTTCCCAAGTCTGAGGCATACATGCGCAGTACCATTTCACTTAAATATTGCAGTTTTCCGAAGGCATTTTCAAAAAATTTGGCAAAGTTAAATATAAAAAACATATGATTTTCGGTTTCATTTTAAACATGAACATCATGATGTTTATCTCTATAATTAGTGTTTGTAGGTCTAATTAACATCGATCTGACAAAATATAAATGGCTTAAGGCTCACAATTTTATTTACAAGCACTTTTCATGATTAAATGACATCTGAAATGGAAAGGGCTAAATACGTATTTACTCTTAAAATAAAAATACTTCCTATATATAATAAAACCAGATCTAGTTCAAGTGGTAATGTGACATGTGACATGATAAATAATGTCCAAATAATAAACAACAATAAATATATTTAACACTCGTGTATTTATAATTTATGATGTATTTGAAAGACTATTAATCGATATTTTATAGTTGCGAAACACATGTTCGCATTGTCATTTATTATTTAACTACCTCGTTAGCATCCTAATTACATTTTGTTGTGGAAAACATTCATTACAAAATTTAGTTAATTCTTTTATATTTTCTACCACGAAAACCTCATTAGCAATTAACCTCAAAAAGTAGAAAATTAGTTTGAACACCAGAATAAATCATGAATTCACAATTTATAATAAAGTTATGTGACACAATTGTCTGCAATCAATTACAAACATTAATCAAATTTACAATTAAAATTACACACTTAGATTAATCTATAATTTTATGTATTTCACGATAAAAATCACAGAAAACTACATATTTAATGGTATTATCATATAAGAAATTTTCAAACCCAACTTCTCAAAATATGACAAATAGTCTGTATAAATTTTTGAAGATCCGAGACCTGAATGACTAAATTTGGGCTATATTTGGCTTTTCATGGACCATATATATTAACCACTAATAACCATGAATGGACCACATATAGCCAATGAAGTTTTGAAGCTATGTATACATGGACATATATGGGCCAAATATGTGTACATCTGGGACATGGACATGTACTGAGACAAGTACTGGGCATGCCTTGGACAAGATCTGTTCAATTTGAGGTCTAGCCATATATGGAAAATTCCATAATTGGCCCATATATGGTTTTTCACCTGGGGGATGTCATCAACTAAAATACTTTATTTATAGTGCTGGAACACACATGTGCTTTTTACCATAAAATTGTGTAATAAAAACACTTCCCATTTAATAACTTGTACATTTGGATTAAATAAAATATTATTGAATTTTTGAGCTCAATATAAAAGTTGCAACACCTCCATAAGTTCTTTATCAAAACAGATTAGTTTCATGATGTATCTATTTTATTGTGCTACTATTTTAATTTTACAAACTGGGTTTAAGTCCGGAAATGGCCAAGAATGTCTTTGTAGGCCACGAACTCATGTTCCACTATTGCTACAACAAGTAAGTTATATTAGGGGTACTCAAACGGTCTGTGGAAGCAGAATTTTTTTTAGAAAAAAGGGGATATTGAGGTTAAAATACTGTTGTAGTTGGTGGGGGGAGAAGTAAAGTCTTTAGGGGCCATTCAAAAATTATGTCACACCTAGGAGGGTGGGTAGGTTGTTTGTTTTTTGTGACAATTGTGACCAAGGGGGGATGGTTTGGTAATGTGACATCACAAAATCAAAATTTATTTCAAACGGTAAAAATATGCAGTATTTACTGTAGGTTACAATTGTCCAAGGCGGGAGAAGCCGTCGAGCCAGGAAAGAAATAATCGGTGTGAGAGTGACCGGTAAGGTTGAGGGTTTTTTAATGCCACCTCCCAAATGCTAAAGGTTTGGGAGATAAGAGTTATGTTATTGGGGACCACACAGGTCTCCTTATAGATTAGGTATGAGGGGGCGGTAGGGCTCAATCCAAACACCCTCCTCAGGAAACTCTCCTGGAATGCAGTCAGTCTGCATAAGACTGCAAGATCAAGTTTCAGTTAAAACCTCCTCCTAATGCCAGGTTCACACGCTCCGTACTTTCGTGTGTTTTGGTGCCACGCGCATGCGCACTGGCGTTTTTAAAGGGAGGCGGTGACCATTTTCCTTTTTAGCTCCGCCCATAACACACAACGGA
>JAQGBW010001460.1:0-25758 GCA_034698625.1 Julus scanicus
AACAACCCCCTTGTCCATTCTCAAAGTAAGTACGCTCAGATTAAAGCAAAGTACTTTTAACGCGTTTACATGGCTGAATCAATTGAAGCAAAGTACTTTTAAGTGCTCATGTAAACGCAGTAATACTGTATGAATGCCATCTGTGTCAACAGGTGGGATTTCAGGTAAATAAAATAATAAATGAATCGACAATTGGCTTGGCAAACTAAATTTGACATGTCTTATAACTTAATGGTTATAATTATTTAATTTATAATTTAATGATTTGTTGAAATTGCCTCTTGGGAATTTCTCAGCAAACTAACTTAAAAAAAATTCAGTACCAATTTGTTCACGTAGTGTGCATTTTAACCGCAAAAGCGAACATGACTACATGCAGACTCTGGATTGAGCTGCATGGTCATCCTTGATGGTGGGAATGCATTGGTCAGCGAAACCCTGCAGAGAGCACACACATACACCTGACTATTTTTGAAGTGATTTCTGAGTAGTTATTCGTTTGAAGGCCGTTTTGCGCAATGTTTCAAAAGGCTTCATGCCGAGATGCCGTGTGTTTATTTGAAAAAACTTTAAAAAAAGATTGAAAGTGCACTAATGATACTCAGGTAGCCCTCTTCTAAAAGCGAATAAGGCGAGGAAACGCCTTTTAGTGCATTAGGAATTAAGAAAAAAAATGAATACATGCATGTAATCATCAAGGGACGTCCAAAGCTGTTAAAGGAAGAAAAAGGTTCATATTAGAAATTGCGTGAAATGATTTTAACAAATTAGCATTGGCCTTTGCCATGCTCCATTTTGCACCAAGCTATTACCAAGGCCATTCTTAGTTATTCATCAGTGGCTTACTTTTTACCCCAAGTGCTAATTTAGTGGCCATTTTAAATTTTTCAGATCTCATTTTCTCCCACATGCATATTATATACTTGTGCGCCTTGACTTTTCCATGATTCCGTACGCATTTAAAAGAATAGTTAATTTTGTGCATGCTAATTAGCAATTAGAAACATGCTAATCTGATCGTATTTCGATACCGTTATAACATGAATTTTAGATATAGGTTTTGCATATTTGAAAATGGTATCGAATTGAGATATCCACTGCAAGTTCTGTACCTGTTCATAAAGTAACATTTATGCACAAATCAGCTTTAATTAGAACAAGAATTTCGTGTTGTTAATACTCGTAATTTTCATGATAATTTTCTAATGAACAACTAATGATTTTAGTAAAAGCTAAAATTTGACCACCTATTTAATAAAGTTGTTTGTCAAACCGCACTCGGTTAACAATAGTGACCCATTCTGACCTCGGTTATATTTGAGTAACCATTTGTTTTTAATGTACGGAAAGATCACGTGAAAATGTCTACCTCCAAAATTATAACATAGCATTTGAGGGAATTTGGGGATGTAGTAAACTTATTTATTTTAAACGCATATAGCGGCTGAGGACACCCAAACGACAAAATTATGACATTGTTCTCCTTTCCATTGAATTGATTTATAAAAATTCACTTTGAATTAACAGCAGGGGTTCCTTAGAGGTTCCTAAAGTTAAAGCAAGTTTGTACAATCTGTATATTGTGCTAGCATTGATCAGTTTTCTGATGTGTCCGTGAGAATTAACATGTCCTAGTTCTCTAAGTGATAATCTGTACTTGTGACAGGCAAGGTCCAAGGCATGTGCTTTATTGTTCCTAGTTGGAAACAATTCCTATGCAAGTCGTGTACATCGTTTGTTATTACTCGCTTATGCAAGCTGCATTAAAAATCAAGAATTTCTCGTTTTGTAATGATTATGATACGTTTGGATCCTTCACCAGGAAACAGAACGTACTTTAAAACGAGCGAATTACCAATCAAGAAACAGTTAACTGCATTTAATGATATGCTGCATCCTTAATTGAACCTCTAAGTAGATGTATGTGTTTTCTAGGTTGATTATTTGTTTCAAATTTGTTCGATATAATCTCTAGTGATTAGGCTAAATTATGATACAATTCAATATACCGTATATATCGGTACCTCTCCCTTTACCTAATCTAACAAGTGACGAATTATAGATTAGTGTGAAGAAACATTACAAAAACATTGATAATGAATTTAATTAAGAAATAAAAACAAATTACTATCCCTTATTTTTAGTTGTTTTTGGTATTCAAGGCTAGTCTGTGTGATTAAACTACTTCCCCAAAGCTTCATTTTTGATGTGAAATTTAAAACAAGATTTTCCTTCAAATTTACAATCTTATTCAATTTAACTTAGTACCCTATACAGTCAGCAAATAAATACCTTAGGTAGGGAGCATTCGTACCCAATCATTTCAGGAGAATGCTCCTACGTCAGTAGCGACTTAAACATCATTGTTAAATTGAATTTTTACTAATTCTGGACATTCGCCAGGAAGGTCATTCCATCGTCTAATCCAGCGGTCGGGGAACCGGGGTAAATTACCCCAAATGGGGTAAAAATGAAATTTTTTGGGTAATAGGGAAATTTTTTTAATATTTAAATCTTGTCAACAAAATTTCAACAAAATTAATTCAATAAATGTTTATTTAAAATTTACATTGATTGTTTTCTTTTCATAATGGGGGAAGAGGAAAGGGGGGGGGGAAGGGTAATATGGAAAAGTTCCCCGACCGCTGGACTCTAATCGCATGCGAAAAGAATGACCAATAGTAAGCATGCATCCGTCTTGGCACGAAGCTCGGTTAAAGGATTTCAGTGATTAAAATATGGGAAACAAGATGTGAATTACAAAAAAAGATTAAAACGTTTGGATAACCGTATATAAATAACTTTTCACGTTTGGACCTCAACGTGTCCCAATTTAGAGATTGGAGCATTTCTGTCACACTCGCGGAATGTTGGTAACTGCCGTGTATCTGGCTGCCCTACGCTGAACCATCTCTATATTATCCTGAATATGAACCATCCTGTGAGGGTTCACTAACTATAAATAAACGAAAATGATAGCATGCAAATCTGAGACAATAAAATGGGATAAAAAACGTTTGTTGGCAATGGCATTTCTACCTTCAGAATAGGGATTTCGTGGGAAAGAGTTGAAATGGTCAACGATTGTATCGTGTCTATCGGGTTGTTATTGAAGTGGTTAAAGGAAAAGTTTTACTTATACAGGAGCAATAGGTAAATAAAATATATTTCTGCTGTGCTTTAAGTAGGAAACAAATCATGTAAATGAAGGGTGAATCGGCGGGGTATAGCAAAGCAGCCCATGTCCATGCTAACTCTCCTTTAGCCTCCTATGGTCAGCCCTTTTAACCAACAGTAAAGTTTCAAATGAGAAATTACATAAATCAAAGCAAAGATAGCAACAACAGAACGCTTTTACGACTTCCCCGTGGGTTTCTTTTTCTTCTTTCTTGATTTAATTTCTTTTCTCTTCTGGTCATTGCAGCACTGGAATGAAAGGTTCCATATCTTGTTTTTACTACAATGGCAAGGTGTCATCGCCAGTCATAAACTTTTTGCTTCAAAGATATTCTCTGCATAAACATGCTTTCATGCTGCTTAATTGATAATACATGTGGTGGCAAAGATGAATCCAAAAAAAATAGCATATTGACTCATCTTTGAAAGCATGTCGAGTCCCTGACATGTTCTTGTAAGAACTAGAATTTACATATGCTTGAGATCTTCTAAATGGCGCCCATTTTTTAACAAGAGAGGTTAACGAGGTGGGTTGGCCTGTGTTTATTTGTGATCACCAAAGATGTGCTAGAATCCGCGATGTGCCATACTGCTGCCCAGCTGTTTTTCAACCCAGAATAAATTTCAGATTGTTGCGACACTAGTCATGTTGACCACCTTTGTAAGTCGGTCACATAACTTTATTGGTCGCATTTTCAAAGGAACCGCATAAAGCTAGTCTTTAGACGATGTTGTTCATATTGACAGCATTCAGTTTACTAAAGCTAAATATACACACACATTCATCAGTTAGAATTCTTAAAGTAAATCCTAAGATGATGGCCACTCGTTAAAAATTGGAAATGGCCAGTGTTATAACATTAACCTCAAAGTATCACAATGTTTACGAGTCCGCATTTCCTTTTTGCAATTATACATTGATATTGAACTTCAGAAATCTGAGAAATTTAATTAAAATACAACATTGTATAATTCAGTATTGTACTTGTGTAATTAAGAAGTAACTTGGTGGCTCTACTTTTTAGACAACAAATAATCATGTAAATTGTATACTCTAATATACTATGTATACAATATGCTCATCATAATACCATATTATCATTCATCATAATCACATAAGGCGTTTTTTCAAGAGCTTTTTCAAAGTTATGCAAACTTCTATATGAAATGTTCTTTGACATTGTCACGAAATTACACTCAAAACCCATCGATGAAAGTAAGCCTTGTCACGATGAATTATTTAACTTTTTTACTTTTAACAGGGGCAAGCAAGAATGGATATCTTGCACAGATTATTTCATTTAAACCTCAAATTGTTTGAAAATACACCTCGTTTAAAAAGTTGTAGAGATTAATCATTGACCAGCATTTGGCATATGTGACATCTTCCGAAGGCAGTCTTACTGGACAACGCCCAAAATAACAAATTAGTTATCGTGCTGTTGTGAAGAGAAATAAATTGGCGCACTTCACAAAGTTGTCCACATGGCGCAAATGACCGAAACAGTGTCCATGGAATTTTTTTTAACGACTTCTTGTGCGGTCCTGGCAATGACACTAGCGAGTTGGCATATGTTGCAAAGATTCCAAGATGCAACGCCTGGATTCTTCGACAGAATGTGTTAGCCCATAAAAACTCTCCAAATTAGAAGTCTAGGCAGATTAACAGCTGACCATAGGCATCAACTTTCTCGTCGAAGATAACGCACCTTTAATTGATTGTTACGCTAAGGATTCATGAAAGATGATTGAAGCACTGTCATCGGAGTTACCCTGACTGGACGTTATCTTCAGGATCTGCTAAGCGCTTGTCACTCATTCGAAAAATTGTACTTTTTACCCTTAGGATTAGTGAAATTGCCTCAACTTTGACCTGACCATGCACATTTTAATGTCAGTGGCACCCCTTTTTATCCGTTTAAATTGTATTAGTATCCCATGCATGGAACTAAGTTTGTAGGAGTGGTTAGCTTTGCTTTATGACATCTGTGCTTCAACAACCTTACCTTCGCGTGTGACAAGTAACAGTCTTTCTAAAACAATGCTCTAAATCATAGCAAATATCATACAAGTTGAATATGGTTGGATTGTGCGTTTGGGTTTAATTGCTAGATGTGTTGAAAATGTACAAAATGAAATATTGTTGCTGTCTACAGAAATGTAAGTGCATATTTATAGAGCATGTCAATGCAGTTAAGGAAATGATAATTATTAGGTTTACATTTAATACCGATTCCTGTTTTCATTAAATGTAGGCCTACACTTGTCTAGTCCAACAAGATTGATATAATTACAGTGTATAAAAATGTCGCAAACCACCCATCTCCAACTTCATGTCCACCCACTGAATTCTCGAAGATTGGTATGACACGTGAAATTGTTGCGAAGTGACCTTCTTACAATTATGGCTAAAATGCCAGTTGGTTGGAGAAGGCGATATTTGTTCTGGTTGACAACAGCATTTTGTGTTGAGAACTTACAATGGTACCTGCACAAAATGGTTAAAGTAGTCAATGGCTCCAAATCTCATTATTGCAGTTTTGAGTCAATTTTCATCAGTTCTGTACACGGATGGGAGAAATTCCCTAAGTGACGGTTTCTAGGGATGAGAGTTTAAACCGAGGCCCTGTGCATGTTGATTGCTGCACGTTAAAGACCCCTTGAGAGGGGGTGGAAGTCCCCCCTCGTATGCAAAATTCCCAGGTAGGGGATGAAGGCTCATCCCCTGATGTTGGTGGTTAGCCCTCCTGTTGCAGAAATAGGCTAACGTTGAAAATCAACAAACTAACAAGTTATCGTCTAACAGCCAATTCAATTTGAACCACTGAAGAGTAGCTCTAGTAGTTAATGTGGATGTTTGGCAAACAGTCTTAACTACTACTCATAGTTTAGTTGGGTAAAATTGTTCTTCAAAATAAAAGCCCGAGGCAAATTCTTGGTTTACGGAAGATGTGAAAGTTGAATTTGACTTCACTAAACAATTTTCCGGTTTTCTCAGCTGGATTCTGGAAAGCCAATGTTAAACAAACGCCATTTGACAGCGGCCATGGTCCGGGCTATAATTTGAATATGGCATATGCATTTGGACCTGACTTCCTGAAAATGGTGGGTGGACCGTGCAGACAGGTGACGTAGGTCTAAACGGCGGGAGACCTTGCGTGGCAAGGTGTTAACCCCATAGATGACGGCAAAGGCCACGTGCGCCGACAGCCATCTTGGCTCTTCAGGGGATTCCTGATGAGCCATGGGAGTGCAATACACGAAAAGTGGGCTAGGTGAGCCTGAGGTGGGGGCGGATTTCATAGTTTGCAATCACGATTGTTGCTTTGAGGCGGTCCCGCACCTAGCAAGACCAGAAAGGAAATTAGAGGAAAGGAAAAAAAAAAGCGCCGAGCTCCACTTTTGATATGCTTATCACCTTCACACGAGTGACTTTTTATTCAAATTCTTTGTAGTGTTTTTCAATTTAAGACGCCGTAGAAGAAGTAAAAAAAACCGCACTTAACAATTATCTATCATTCATTTCTCGCGGTGCTATTGTGTATAAGTAATGCTCCTTCTTAATCTCATTTGTGCAAATCGTATAAACGCAATAGTGGGCCCAGGTCCATAAATTACAATTGAAAATTTTACTCGGCCATAGCGCCATAGTTTTATGGAGAGTGAAATTATAAATCATTTCATATTTAACTTTGTATACGTATAAGTATTTGCATTGTGGCTTGTGGCGCCGCCTAACAAGGGGGCTATTTATCAAGTCATACAGGTAGGCTTGACTGTGACTAAATAGCCATCTGCCATTGCGTGTGTGGATATGGATATGTAAGCCTAACAATGAGGAAAAAGAGATAAAAAAAATGAAAGCAGAGCATATTTTCATTGCAATCTGTTTTTGTGAATGGCTAGGGTAGGAAGGGATTGTCGCAATAACATTGGTAAATTATATTAGCTGTCAGAACATGGAAAGATGTGACGAATGTGGCCATGAATTCGCACATCTGACTGCTTTGATTTTTTTTAAGCTACAAACAATTACTTATTTGACGTACTTCCTGGAAGAATAAATGCGTATGATATTCAAATTTTGAGAAAAAGTTGATAAGAAATAATATCACATAATCGGGACAGTCAGTTCAGGAATAAACATTGATCCTATCAATTGTATAACAATTTTCAATTCAACGCAGTTTTCTCTTAATTCTACTTACCCTTATTCCAAATACATGTTAGTTCAGAGCTAGTTCTACTTGCAGCTGCACCTTGTAAGATGTTTTCAAAAATATGTAAGGGTGATGCCAAAAATGAGACAGATGAAATGAGGATTTAGGTAGGCAGCATGATCGGAATGGTAAAAAATGAGATCAACAATTACTCATTCTTAATCGTCTCGGCGATATTCCAGACAAATGCCATTTCAGTAGAACATTTACAAGAACATGAATTATTATGTAAATGTAAGAGCATGCTTGCAAAACATTGGAAAAGTAATGTTTTGTTATTAATAGAATGACACACAGGCCCAGTATTTCCCTTAAATATTGTAATACATTAATCAATTATCATAATTGTGTAGAGAATAGAATTGAAATGGCAGTGGGGACTTTTCTAGGACATCTTTTCCAGTTTTCAGCCCATTTAATTAATGCTTCTATTATGCATTTTGGTGTAAATACAAGGCCTTTGAGTGTCGCGTAGGCAAACCACAAAGAATTCGAATCAATTAAGGAGTAAATTTCGTTTGAAAATTGATGCCAAGAATGTTATAGATAACCCTGATGTCGTTTTTTTCCAACAAAATTTTGAAATTTAGGTTAAAAAATTGAAATTTGAGTAATGAATTGTTTTGTTTTTAATGCGAAAAATCATGCAACGAAATTGATTATGCTAATGACCAAACAACCATATTTGAGCATTCACTAGATTGAGATACGATAAAATTTGAAGGAAACTGAAACTATTAATCAAAAACATGGATAATTACCATTACATTTTTAGTTCTAGAAACATTGGAAAAATGAGTAGTTTTGTTTTCTTTCTTGGAATATGGTTTATATGAAAATATTCTACTTTCGTATTTCATCAGTGCCTTAACATTAAGAAATGTGGCATATTCGGTACACATGTACTTTTTTCTCCATACTTACTTTTCCTAAAGAATGTCCTAAAAAGTAGAGCGAAACATCGATTTATAACCCTACATTTTTTTCTTGACTTTTCTATTCAGATGGCAGCAAATGTTTTTTTTTCTTCTTCTTCTCATAGGACTTTTGTGGTTCTTTGATTTTTTGTCCCTTTAATTTTTGGTTGACATTTGCCTTGAGGCTGACAGATAAGGTACCGAGCCTGAAGTAATCACATTATACAGTGGTTTTTTACCTCCTAGCCGCATACCAGCATTCGGGTAAATGCAAATTTACCGTATCCGTCGTGACATCCATGCTTTCTATAATGTAAAACCTCCATCAAACAGTGAATGCATGTGTCCAATACTCTGCAAAGTCTGCGTCTGTTCAATTCTGAGAAAAAAATGAGATAGCCTATAATGCGCGCCCTCATACCCCTATAATTAAATTAGGAATGCATAATATTGGAAATGCTCTAATTCAAGTCCTAATTTTGAAAATGGTTAGCTATAGTGACTTTGCAATATAAGAACAATCGTTGTAGATGTCATTTCGTTTTTATTTTTGCCACATTACTTTTCTTTGGTATTATATCTTTATAAGCTACACATTTGGGGAATTTATAAAATGGATGTGGTACCACTGAAAATTGATGTGAGACAAAAAACCAAAATTGCTTTGAAAGTTCAGTATTAATTTATTAAACTATTTTTGTACCTTCTAAACTACCTTTTAGTATACGAATGCAGTAGTTCCACTTCCAGCAAGACATTTTTTAAATATTTATGAACATACTGGTCAATCCTTGTGAGAAAATTTACCACTGATTTAAATAGCACTTTGTTTACTTCATGCATTTTAAAACAAAATTATCTGAAAACATAAGTAGATAGTTAAAAAACGAAGTTTGTCCAAACAAGTTTTATAATGAATGTAAATAAACTATGTACTTTCCCTGTATATTTAATATTTAAAATTTGCTAAACTGAAAAAATTCGCAATATACCTATTTTGCTTTATTCTGGTTCAGCATCCCATGGTGGCGGATGGAGATTTAGAACAGCAAATAGCGCCATCTATGTCAATAACACATGAATAAATTTAAAAAATCACAGCATTATTTTCATTATTTTATTTTAGATAACAATTTTTCGGACCACTTAGTTGGATATTCATTTCACCTATAAGTGCACTAAATGTACATGTTTAAAAGAAACTAAATGCGGTATATTTAAAATTGTATAATACTTTTGTGGAAGTGTTAATTGTATTCAGTTTTAGTTCCTTGTTTCGCGTGAAAACTTCACTTTTTTTCCTTTTTTACAACTATTAATTTAATATGCTGGGTGTCTCTTTTTCCCATACTATTCATGGGTATGGCCTAAATGCATTATTATTATAATGATGCTTTTATACAGGATGTAAAAACTCGGTTTTTCGCTTTTGAGGGGAACGCAGGTTTTTTCTCTCATGAATAATTCGTATTTTAAACGCGTGGGTTCTCGTAGCTCTCTCGGGGTGGACCGAACTTATTGTCCATCTGGTCGACAAGAATTTGGCAACCCATTCATCACGGGTGCTCCAATGGGGCATTCTGGGAATAAGCACGGTGGGCATACAAACGTCCTTGTCAAGGCCTTTCTTTTCCACCTTAATTTTAATGGTTATCACGCACCCATTTTAAATGTGATAAAACGCAGAAATACTGTTAATTCTGTTTTAGTATAAAAAAAAACCGAAAAGCATGATTTGCCTTTCCACTTAATTGCTTTAACGATAACGGTCAATCTTTTGCTCTTGAATGCAAATCATTGGTAAATAATGTTTTTCTGTGCAAAAATGAATGAATGCACCTCATGCGGCTAAAACTATTTCCACACCCAAAAATTTGAGAATTCATTTTACCTTAAGAAATCCTGTGCGTTAAGAATGGCACTAAATCCCCGTCCAGACCAAGGGATAATAGACGGAAACATGAGGACAAGCAATGTTTCTTCCGCCATTTTGGGACATTTGCCATTTTGCCAGTGCCTAATAGCCAAACATCAAAGATCGTTCGTGTGTATATATTTTAAAATAATATATACTGATACACAGATAAATTAATGTGGAAAAAAGAAAGTTATTAAATAGTATATCACGGACTTTGGTAAAATTGTTGATGCTAACAAACGAAGGTTATCATGTTTAGCAGACGTATTTGTTTTAGTAGACTGAAAATCTTCAGTAAACGGAAAATTAGGTTTGGACGCGTAGCATCGTAGTTTGTTTCCACATGTAGCTGGATACATGTTTCCGCCGATTATCGCCTAGTCTGGACGTACCTTTGTAGCAAAAATATTACAGAAGCCATTTGCTTCATTAAACCTTGTTGCGCAGAATACATCAAAGATGGTGCTGGGATCTTACAAAGGATTTTTGATCAAAGTTACTTGGAATCCACTTTTATATTTTATGCCTCGATAACTTTAGAAATGCGATGATATTTGACGATTTTAGCAGTGACATGTGCATAAAACTGTTCTAGAGAATGAGCATAGTGTTCACAATAGTGGAATTGTATGATTTTATGCAATCCTGAAAATGGGTCCTTGTCCTGCTGCCATCTGGTGGCATATTGAATGGATGCTTTCCAAAATAGCTCATCCCTTTTATTGATCTATCTCTTCTTGATGCTCATCCTATCTCCAAGTTGCATTTGGCAAGTCGTTGTGGTGGTGGAAGCAAGTCTGTTGCAGTTATCTGTTTTTGGAAAGAATTGCCATCAACGTTTTTCGCTAGGAAAATTTATGCATATTTTTCCTAAATTTAAAACCTCCTCATTCCAATTATGGATACCAATTGTGGATAAATGTGCTTCTTGCATAAGCTGAAGTACCTTCTTCAAATCAAGAATTACATGTGGTGAATTTTCGTGCCTTAATTTTGGGAATGATGATCTGTGCTGTGATTAGTTTGATGAAAGGATGCTACCATGCTGGAAGTGATCAGTGAAAATATTTGCAAATTGTGGCAATCTGGATAAATTGTGATGAAGTTTCAACAATATGGATAAAACTGAATTTGCAAATTCTGAATAACACGATTAAACATGCTGCATTGTAGTACTAAAGAAATTATTGGGAAATTGGGATAAAAATAAGATAGGTTTTCTATTTGTGTGCTGTATATATTTATTTCAAAATTATATTTCTGTTCGAGTGGCATGTTGGTTGTATTATGCTATCTCTAGATGCATTCTTTAATTATTGATTTATGGAATTGCATTTTTATTTAATCTCAAAATAATTTGAAGAAAGTGTATAGATTTGGTACCAGTTTTACTTAGGATTAAATGTTTTTGGGCTGCTTCAAGCTGCCTGTAATGTGATCATACAAGAACAATTATTCTTTTTTACAAGAAAATTGGGTTATGATGAAAACCAAGGTGAAACAAAGCTATCATTAATTAAACGCTGCATCGGTAAAAAATAATTCTCTGACATTTTTACGGGAAAAAACGTGAACAGAAACTGATGGGGAAACCGCGGTGGAATGCAATGCTTACAGATTTTCCACCTTAATGAATCTACCGGTATGTGGATAATTAAAAGGTTAATTCTTATGCGGAAATTTAGTTTTTAACAAGCCTTAATTAATATATCATTTCAGCCCAATTAATCTTGTGTAGACAAATCAGATATTACCGCCAATTACTTGTATTTATATTAGAATAATAAATTATGCAAATTGTCTTTATGCATATCTAATTTTCGAATATTTGTGGGTAGCAAAATGTACTGTTTATACAAAAAAAAAAATTCCAAGGTTTGTCATTATTATTATTTTGGCGTCTTGCTTTTTCTGGATTTCTAGTTTTGCACAATTAATGAAGTTGCATAGTAATAGCTATAACTTCTCTTGTATGTACACTCTAATTGCAAGAAACGTATATTTATTTAAAAATCGTGGATATTGTGCTTTTGTACATCAATTGTCCTTCCTTGTTCTTGTGTTCTTGTCATGAATTTGCTGGAAGCGCTTCCAGGAAGAAGAAATTCAAATAACCGTAGTCCACCTTTGCTTTTCATTCAACCTATCTTGAAAAAAGGCCAAACAACAGTTGTCATTAAATTTCTATTCCGCCATTGTTCGCCTTCAAATTATAGTGCTTTTAAACGCTGCGTTGTGCTGAATTAAATTTTTTGGCTCTAAGGTTGTGCTGACTTTCAAAATGCATTAATTGAAGGCTATTTTAAACATACATAGTAAACCATGAGAATTTTTTTCACATTGGTATATTCGCTTAGTTTTTTTAATGAACTTTTCTGTCTCGGGAACGTATATTATCCTGAAGCTATAAAACGCATTTCCAGAGGACTTGCAAATAGCCACACCGTATCACGCATGACTTGTTAAGGCAATTTATTTTGTTTATTTTTTTAAAAATTTATTTTTTCTCCTGCTGTTTTTGGGCATATTTGAATCATTTTGATGTGGGATAAAAACTAGGAATTTTCGTACATTGTATTGAGCACTGTACCTGGTACAAAATGCATTTTGTACCAACCAAGAAGTATTCATTATATAAAAAGCAAAATTGTGCAATGAATAGAATTACAGAGTCGTTACCAAAGTATCATTTGAGAAAATTTTTTCATTCTTATCTGCAGTATATTTTGAACTTAATAAAAGGAGCCTTATAAAATGGCCTGGTAGCCATAGCAGCTTAAGGAGTACCATGGGAATGTAGTACTACTAGTATGCCTAGGCATTCCTATGAAATTCAAGCCGAGCTTAAGCCGCTAGCCACCTATTGATTCACACGAGGACATGTAACATTTGCATGTACATGAAATGATAGTTTACTAGTAAATGCAAATATGAAAAGTATTTTCCATTATCTATTTTTACATCCTTGTGATTTGCATTTTCAAACAGAATTTTACAATCAGTTAGTAGTAACAAAAAAAAAGAAATTGGGAATTATGCAAATCGTTGTCATTAAAATATCGAATTTTATAAAAGAGTAAAACAAATTAAATTGTAAAATACAAAAATTGGGTCAATGCTATCAATTTTTTTTCTCCAAGTTTTATACTGTAGCAGAATGCTTTTTGAAATACATACGATAATTATAATATGCTATATTTGTGATGAATTCATTTTCAAGTACATGTAAATAATTTTAAATAAAAACGTAAGTGTATTCGAAATATGCAAGAAATGTCAGCGATCTAATGCAATGACGTGTCAAAATATGATAGTTCTATTCTTGGGTCAAAAAATACGACTGCGTGTTCATTAAATTGTAAAAATAGTTTATTAGCAGGCTTTGATAACAAGGTGTTATTCATCCATTAAAAATTGCATACAAGTGTTAGTTATTCAAGAATTTGCCTCATAAAACAATGCTACGTAGTGATGCTATAAAGTTGAACGAATGCATTTTATATGCATTTTATTACTTTAAAGCACTAATTATCAATTTCATGGTAAGCATTTAACTTATACATGTACCTTATCTAAATGTGCGAGCATTGCAAATCATGGTAATTAGCTTAACCATAATTCGTACAACATCTGATAGCATAAGTTGACCAAAGCATTTCATTTTACAAATGAATTTTATCTAGTTTAGCATTTACATATGTCTTACCAGACGATGGTGAAATTATTTTTAAACAAAATACATATTACTAATTACATCGTAGTATTGTAAGCTTTGAAATGAGAGTTGAATTGATTGGACTAATTAGCATGATCAGCAGAGAATTTTAAGGTTAATTTGCAAAGTTGAATAGCATTATTTCATTTAAACACGAGCATAATTGTGTAAAACTCAGCAGGTGCAAATTATTGGTTAATTAAGGGATTTGGTAATTAAAAGTGGGTTTTCCATTTAATTACAAGAGGTGTGCTGTCCATAATTTGACCACGAATACAACCCTGAATATTTATTTGCTAATTTATATTAGCTGCGGGGTTTTAATTTCAATCGTTTTTTGTTCTTGTTATTAACTATTTTACTTTCCTCAGTTTGTTGTCTGTTCAAATTTCTCATTATTTTAAACTAAAAATTATCTTGGAAAATCATTGAAGTCCATGAAGGAAGGTTTTGAAACCATAATTGATACTTGTCATCAACCTATATGTATTTCAGTGCTGTTTATGGTATTTAATGTGTTTAAAGTGGACGCTGCTTTTGGTAAGGGTATTTGATTGACTTTCCACCCCCATTTAAAAGACATGATGTAGAAAGTGAATTCGTTTATCAGGTTCGTTTTTAAACTATAAAATTGAAGAGATCAACTCTGGTGTCAAGGCGATATTTATTTAAAGATATCTGGGCATAAATATTAAAATTTATATATAAAGGTTGAAAATAGCTTTTGAATATAAGCTGACATGCACAATCTCTGCATAATATCGATATTTAGTTAGTTCACGTTTGCTATTTTGATTTAACTATTGTTTTTGGTTAGCATAATGTCCATTTCTATTCATATTATATGGTTACTGGCGAGCCAAATTCTACTACAACGTGATCATACTGTAGTTAAGGGATTTTTTTGCTGCCTTAATCGTGCCTCAACTTTTGTGAAGCATACTTGTAGGGCTTATCGTAGCTTGCATATATTATGCATGCATCAATGGTTGAAAAGCTTGGAAATTCCCTTAAACATACGGAAAAGATTTGCTTGACCAGAGTTCATAGAAATGTTAACTTTGCAGGCAGTCATGTTTGCTTTATTTGAATATAAGCTATAATAATATATAATAGGTTAAACATATGAAAATGTCAATATTGTCATGAACTCATTGCAGCATTTAATCTCTAATTGAATATTATGACATTTTGTAATCATCAAACTGCCTTTCATTAATAGAAGTAAACCTGCAGTCAAAATAGACTTAAACAGGGTCAGACCTTAAACACTTTTTATTTAGTTTTTTTTGTTGTTTTGTTAAAAAATGAATGTAATATCGATCTCTGAAAGCAGATGAGGGTCAAGAGCTTTTCATGCAAATCACGAGTTTCATGACTTTCTAGCAATGTGGCAAGATGCGATGTGTTAGGTATGTCGTCAGTCGTCTTGATCATGGGATTTAGAGGCATAGCGCCTAACCCACAGGATTAACCTTGCTACCTGAAGAAGTCAGAAATGCCATAAATCATTGCCACCTTACAAGCAAGAGCACTTCTGGTACAAGAGGCGAGGGAAATGTTCAGGTGCAGAAAAACCAAAAGGTGTTAACAGGTCGCGGGAATTTCTTCTGCCGACTTAGTCATTGGTCTAAGTTGCGGTTGACATTATAATGCTCGCAAATATTGCTGTATAATCCCAACATTATACCAGGTCACGATTTGACATGGTACACGCAACGCATAACGCGCTACATGGACGTGGGAAAGTAAGAAATTGCTGGAATCGTGTTAAAAGAAGCGCTCTCAAATATTCATGATTAGCTTTATGAATATGTAATTAGCAAGTTTTGAAAGAAAGAATCTTGTTATATTAATGGGGAGAAACGAGCGTTTTATGTTCCTCTAGAAATCTTGTTGTCCATTGCAGTGTTCCTTGACACACAAAAAGTGACTAAGGGGTTGAACCGGGTGGTAACCTAATCTGACCAGTGCATTTTTATAATGCGATTACTCTAAATATTTTATACCGAACATTGTTGATCAAGTGCTCTACTTAAAATATATTTTAAAATCTTCAAACCTTCAGATGAGCTTTACTGAATCTTGAAATCAATGTAATTACAGTCTGTACATAATGCTGAAATTGTAAAGTACAGTAGAACCTGCCTAATTCCTTCCTGTGTAAATGAATAACCACTCTAAAAGCATAAAGTGTACCAGCCCCGACTTGGGACCTTTGTAAAAATTACTAAACCTCCCTAAAGTAATAATGAATGCTTTGTATTGGCTCCAATGATTTTGTAAGTGAATATCAGCAAAGGAAATGCAAAAAATATGAAGCCCTCAATAAGTTCAGACTCCATAGTTGGATATCTGAGTCGGGACTGGAACTTATGCTTTTAGAGAGGTTATTCATTTGCACAGGTTCTACTGTACATGCATTACAATGGCGTCCAATAATTAGTGCCTCATCTAGAATTGATAAAGGGAAAATTCCCTATTTTGCCGCTGTATGTTCATGTTATTGATGAACCTGTCTAAAGGCATATTTTTCATCAGTCCCAAGAGTATGCTTTTAGACAGGTTCTACTGTATTGTGAAATCAGGACTGGTATGACGTTGATGTGTAAAACACATGACTTATTCTGTAAAATCGTTACCTGTAAAGGAAGGTATCACCTTTTCTAGACTATAGAAAAGTGTATTTTCTCCTCGTATATCAAAAGATTAAACACGTGTGGATGCATTTTCCTTTGTTTTATTCAATTGTTGAGGTACTCTACATATAGGCTAAATCTATTTAGGTCCATTTAACCTTAATCTTAACACGGCGCGTTTTAATTATTTTTCATCTTGCATCTTCTCACCCCCAAAAGTGAAACTTATTTTCCGAGCGTGACAATGAGGCGTCAGTGGGAGGTATTAAATTTGCCTTCATAATACAATCATGTCTTAATTGTTGTTTTTTTATTCAACATTAACCTGATTTTTTTTTAAATGGCGGTATCCAGCAGATGGAAGGGATCCATGCTAGCGGACCCAGCCAGGGGTTTATTGTTTCCTTAGTGGATTTAATTAAATCACTAGGTTAATTGAGAGGCGGCGAAATGAGCAGTTTTTCCCTCATATATAGTAGATGCGGTTTTGTTTGATATTACATAAACTTCATCTGGTTTTATGTTTTCATTAGGAAATCTTTTTTCGTGGAAAAATGGTGCAATACATTAAGACTATGAGGAGGAAAGTGCGAATTCATCGCTGTAATAAGTTTTCAAAAAAGATTAACAAAAAAAGTAATAATTTCATAAAATGCGTTAAATTGAAGCGCCCGCGTGCAGCGAGCCTTCATTATGTTGAAGTCAAGGCTTTGTGTGAATTAGGGAATTTCAAAGTCCATTAATTTAGAAATTGTGGTCGTCAGTCCAATTTTCCACAGGTTTTTATACCGGAAAATTGCACGTGCTGTTTTCCTTTTTTTAAGCGAATTAATTCACCCTATCGTGACCTTTTAGCTTTTTATTTTTTTATTTTTTGAACTCGTATGCTTAATTCGTTATAACCGGTAATAACATACCCATGGACTTGTTATTAATTCTGAAATAAAAGGCTACTATCAAAATTCAAAGATGCTGTTGATTAGAAGCATCATTGAATAAGATTATATAATGTGTAGTGTCGCCCACGTCTCTTCATTATTCAGCCACTCTCTGATGATCCCTTTATGAACAGGTCATCCAACTGCTCTTGCTTATTACTGTATCATTAATGGGTAGACAACGCTCTATATACACTTAAAGCGATCTGGTCTGCTTACTATAAGGTAGCAAAAAATGCTAAATTTTACATAATTTAAAATTTATAGACTTGTAATTTAATATAAGCTGAATAGGATCAGAGCCATTGACCATATTACAAAAGCTGCAATTTGCCATTAAAGTGAAATACTGTATATTGATTGTCTAGAAAAAGCCATCGCTCCTGCCAATTAGCATTTTATAAATGTGGCTCCTGTGGACTATCAACATTCTGAATATTTGTTCAGAATATTTGTTCATAAACGCCAAAACACCATAAATGCTCTTATAGACATTCCACTTCGGTGTATATATGGATAAAGGATGCATATTTCTAGTATTTTGTCGGGCTTTCGCCATACATGAATGTCTTGCTATTTGCACACCTTCATGCAACAGGCATTGATTTGGGGGCGTCTTGATCTTTTTCACCCTTTCCCACCCACGACTTCTTTACAAATCAGTGCCCAGTATCTGACCACGATCGATTGCAATATGCAGATTGTCCTTTAGTACACCTCAACCTGGGAGGAAAAATTGCATACATTTTATACCCAATCTATTTTAATAAATCCTTGAATCTGTCAAAAGTGTCCTCCCATTTTGCCATTCTGTTTTAAGTAAAGCTGATAATATGACTTATAGACTGGAGTTGCATGGCCACTGCTATTTGGGTGATTGAAAAGGGATTGATAACTAATAATGTTCAGGCGCCAATCGCGATCTAATCCAATTGGGGGAAAAGATGATTAAATGTGGAAATGGCGGTTTCAACCCTGAACACCTCCTCAAAAGCCTATGAAAGCTGCATGTCATATCTTATTGCGTAGCACCTACATGAACCTAATTTATAATTAGTACGGCACGACCACCCATACATCCAAAAATGATTTACTGGAAGGCATTTTAGAAATATAGACACGTAGTTTAGTGGATTTATAAAAGTTGAAGCCAATGCATATTTTAACTTGAGCTAATATATTTTAATATTAGCTACATTAAGAAATAATGCAATAACTTAATAAAATTTGAGGATAAAATAAAATTTCACAGCTCTTAATTTATTCAAATTCAAATTTCAGTGAAAACGTTGAAAGATATTTAAAACAGTAAGTTGTTTTTTTCCCACATAGACAAATTTTCCAAAATCAGAAAATAAGTGGCAAGTTTATTATGATAGTATCTCTGAAACAAGGGCTAGTTAATACTGAATTTTGAGAACAACAAATGATATATGAGCAAAAATAATTAAATTTAATATTTCCCCATCTATAGACACAGAGTCTGTAATCTGTGTTTTGCACCACAAAATTGTTTAAATTAATTCATGTTGACTCGAAGGTCTTTTTACAACTGGCATTAGGAATAAAAAAACAGTCGAAAACTTAAAAAACGACTAAAAGTAGGCCTTTAATTTAAAATGGCGTTTTGTAATACGAATGACAGCCGTAGCCATTCGTGAAATATTTTCATTGTTTTTGATGAATAATTACTGCAATCCACAAATAAGACAACTCACGACAATGATGTTCAAAAACGAGCATTTGAAATCTAGCCTTAAAGCAATTGTACAGTTGGGAAAAAATGTTCACCTTCATGAGAACTTTTTCATACGTATTTGAATTGGCAATGAACCGAAAAACTCGACTAACCTTTCTGTCTGTTAGAAAGTGGATAGAAAAGGGTGTAGGTCGAGGATTTCAAATGGCTGAAAACTTGAAATAACATGCGTTCCCACAATGTCGGGATGCATCATTCCCGTTTAGGCGATCCAGGCCCCTCTCAGGCAAAAATACTACGTGTTTCACGTGGTATAGGTAATGAAGCACGTTTGGCTACTGATATTAGTCACGATTTCAAATGAAAACTTTGCTCATTTAGAGGCAAAAAATAGCTGCGAGAGAAAGTTGAGATGCCTTGCTTATGCAAACATAATTTTTTACTATTTATTGATAAAAAAAAACGATTTCAATTAGAGCAAACAATGTTTTGTAATATCACCAGAACTTTTTTTTATCTTCTGCCAGCAAAATGTTGACAATGAAAATAAATTTTGGTTACGTGATAACGTTACTTGTTTCTGGTTTAACTGCACTGTACTTGTGTTTAGGATAGACAAGTATTAAAAAAAAACGTCCTCAAGAGGGCGGTAGAGGGAAGAAATGCTGGCATGGGGGAGGGAGGGGGCAGCCATTGTGGACGTCCGCAAATGTTGGCATTTTTCAGTTCTTGGATTTTCTGTTCAATTAGGTTTTAAAGGTCAGGGAAGGGGGAAATGGACAACAGAAGAAATGTGTCCCCAGTTCCAAACGTACTGGAATTTTTAGAATCCTGGGAAAGTCAGCAATTATGCCTAACTTTGTATTAAACACCAATTTTAATATGGAATTTTCATTCGATGTCAGGAAATTTCAGTTTAGCAGAAAAATCTAGAAAAATGTCATGGGATTGGTAGCAAGTGGGGCTTGAAAATTCAGAGGATGGGCTTTTGCATGTTCTACACAATTTTCTGGACACCCTACGTTAAAAAAAAATAATAAAAAAATAATATGAAAGACATCATTGAGAAGGAGGGTGTCAATTTTTGAAAGAATTTCGGGGACATCCTTTTTGAATGGCCCCTAATTATAGTATACTAAAAGCAATGTGTTTTTGACATCGTCCTATTTGGAGTTTCTTTGATTTATCCTGCAATGAAATACTACGTTTAAACAGAAAACCTTATTGAAAGTCGTGACAACTTGTATTGTCCGAATTATGTGTTGCTTACATGTTACTATTAGTATTCTTTTAATTTCTAAACCGCATTACCATTCTTGACCCTAGCCTATCAGGGTCAGTGGCGAACAAAAAAACACATGATGTTTTTAAATGACTGTTAGCCGCATATTGCTACATGCACACAGTGTAAACGTGTTTTCATGGCCCTTTAAAGCATTTGCGTGTTTAGCAGAATAGAAATTATGACTAATTCATTTTTTCATCTAATGAATTTCGTTATTGGCTGAAATATTGCTTAGAGGAGCTTGTTCGGAATATTAAGTTGCTCACAGATGACTCGGTGTTTTTTATTTTTCGCTTATCTGGTGAACCTCTCCCATTTACCTTCTAGGGCTGAAGACGATTACAATTTTTAACAACATAATAATAGGTTATGGGTTTCCTTAAGGTTGAATCTTCCCTGCAATATTAACATTCCATACCACAAGTTAAGGCGAGAAATTTGCAGTCGGAAATAAATAAACCAGGCTGATGTCGTTAACGACGAGTATATTATGGATAAAATAACTGAATCAATTTAAAAGCAATGGCCGCATCCCTTTGAAATGTATTTAGGTCTATAATAAAAATTTTTTATTACTGCTCTTGTAAAGAAAGTGCAAATACAATCTACCTTCTTACCCGCATTATACATGTAGTTGTTAGCATTAATTTTCTATTTGCCCTCTAATCACAATAGTTTTTATACTCAAATGTGTTATTAAGCTACTTTGCATACCCAACTTGGTATAATTAATGCAACGATGAAAACAAAATTAGAAAGATCTTTTTTTCGTTATCTGACAGAATTGACAAATTGATATTTATCACTTTTGAATTTTTGATAGATATCATGAGCTATAAAATTGCATTGTCCATTGTATAAAAACTATTTTTTGGATTTGAAACTGTTTCATTCTTTGAAGTCTAATTAATTGTGGATCTCCACTGAAGGCTACATGTGGTAGCAATGTTGATGCAACAAAGTTTGCTGAAGCAAATATTGACTTAAAGTTTGCCTACCATGACGTTTGGGCAAACTTATGCCGCTTTTTTAGTTGCCAGAACCATGATTTCGGCAACATTTCGCCTATCACTTGAGAGGCGGTCTGGATCAAAGGATCAAAGGGGGAAAATGTAGCTACTTTACTGCGCATGCTCAGTCATGTGCTCAAATGCGGACCTGAATGCTTGGTAAGGCGCTTAATTGGTAAAAGCGCCATAAACTAGACACATTTGTTCAGTTTTTCTGTCAACTTTTGGTGGATTCACCAGTTTCACCTCAGCATTCAGCAGCATGTTCGTGTATTTATTGTTTCATGTTTGTGTGGAGTGTTTGTATGTTTGGTGTTTGCGTGTTGCATGTTGCCTTCAGTGGAGACCCAGCTTTATGCATTGGGGAAAAGTTAGCATATCAGTAAATATGACTGGTCCGGAAGTCAACAACTGAATTGCATACCACCAAACGTACCATATGTAGATTATTTCGTGCGTATATCTCATGTATGCTACTTAATTAAATATGCGTTTAATATGTAGGCTAATTGCTTCTAACACGTAGATTTGTGAGGAAACATGTTTTTCTTTCTAATTAAATACTAAAGTTCTTTAGTTGCTTTCGTTTATTGGTATCACCCTGCACTACTTGCACTTTAATATCTTTATAATTGGTCTTTAAAATTATTTATCATTTCTGGTTTTCTTCGTCTTCCTGATTTGTGAAAATTTTTGTACAGTTGGTCAGTAGAAAAAAAAACATTAATGTAGGAAAAGCCAATACATTTGCGAATTCGTTTATAAAAATCAGAAATATAATGAGAATTTTTTAATGAAAATAAATGAGAATTTTAGACAAATCTTGTACGTGAATTTTAATGTCAGTCAGTGTGTTTAGAAAGATAAGCAATTGCTAAGTGATCCGCGTTTTTTGTTTCAAAACCGGAATTAGCTTGGTGTGTTTTTGTTAATTGCTGTGTTAATGAGTTTTCTTGCAATTTTATCATTGCCATTATGAATAATATATTTTCTTATGAATAAAAACATGAATTTTTGCTTAAAAATAGGTTTCTGAAAAAGTCTTTACAGTATATAAATCGCGATTATTGTTATAAATTTTACCGGTATGTAAATCGTAGAAGCTATCGTTTTGATTTTATGGAACCACTACATTATGGTAAACTCAAAGAAGTAAAATATTTTTATGGAATCTAGGTTCTAAATGTTCAATGTAATCTACGTATTTAAATTACCTGCTACATTTTATTATTTTTTCAATTTCAACTTTTTGAGAATTGTTAACCTACTTTTCTGTTTCATCGTAGTAATACACTGGCTTCCAATATTTGTAATCCTTGACTCCCACATTCAATAATCTGATTCAAATTTTTGGACACAGTTTTAATCCAAATTGCTCGAGTTTTAGAGATCGAAAGAGTAAAATAAAAAAACTTGGAATTCGTTAGCTTAGACTTAAAATGTATTTTAAGTCTAAGCTAACGCATTGTTGAGTATCAATTGCATTGGTTACTATACACACGAAGTGTTTATTTGTACAACCGAGTCATTCCAACAACAAAAGAAATGTAGCTTAGGCTTTGATTGAGTGGTTGAGTGATGTATCACAACACATCATATGAAAACACATTATCTTAAGGATTTGTAATGAGAAATTTAGTAATTTAAAATTTGTGAATAAATTCACATGATTTTGATTTTTTTAAAAATTCAGCTGCAAGTTTGGTCTTATAAACATCATTTTATAACAGAGTTGGTACGTCTGGTGTACGTAGCACTATAATCATTATAGGAATGAAGAAATTTAATATGGTCACATGATATTTCTGAAACGAACTATTCGAGATGTTTAAAACAGATTCCGTTAAGGTGTACTAGACATGACTGAAGCCAAAATGAATTAAAAATTCAGCTGCATGTTTGGTCTTGTAACATCATTTTATAACAGAGTTGGTACGTCTGGTGTAGCACTATAATCATTGTATGTATGAGGAAATTTAATATGGTCACATGATATTTCTGAAACTAACTATTCGAGATGTTAAAAACCGATTCCGTTAAGGTACTAGACATGACTGAAGCCAGAAAAAAAATTAGAAAAACTATAAATTTATATAACATTTAAGACATAGTTGTACGACGACATTGTCAACAGAATACCTTACAACTTGACTAGCAAGGTACATCTTAACCCATTTTTCAACTTCAACTTTGGCCTTAAAGTGGCCTCAAAGTTGTTCTTGCAGTCTGTATCTTTATTAGTCACCTTTCCACACTGAATTTATTGATGAAGCAATTGGCCTTTCACGTTCTGACGAAACATCCACAGAGGGTCTGAAGTCCTCTCACCTTTCTATCCCTTTACCCTGTTATTGTATTTTTTTAGTGTGTGTGCAAGCGGCCACCCCCTCCTCATCCTACCTTTCTCCGTTCAGTTTTTAATTAATCTCAGGTATACACACCATTGAACTACCCCCAATTTTCCCTCGTGCCTTTCCAGCTCTAAGCAGCCACTCCCAAAATCCATTAAATGTAAATCTGCCAACCCATTCAGGTTTGCCTTGTCTCTCTGATCGGACTATTTTTGACAAACCCGGTGCAACCGAGCGGAAAATTGTTATTTCTTGACCAAAGTAGGTCAGCGCTAGTCGCATGTTCGACTACCTGCTAACAACTCATTTGCATTTTGTTATAGCTGGCTTTTAGCATCCCACAAACAATTGTTTACCGGCCGTACCATAGAGTGTTAAGGGAAGCTTTTGCCTTTCTCACCCATTGTCCAATCAGTAAAGATTTAAGTTTCATGTTTTCTGGCGTCACTGGCACCCCAGGAACCATATAACCCTTGGTCTCGACACCGAGCTTGCAAAAAAACTAAAAAAAATAGACTGATTTACAATATGGCAAACCTAACCCACAATCTTACGCGTTAATTTGTGCGTTTCTAGAAAGCTGATTGCATTTCTTTATTACACGTTTTAATTTTATTATCTTCCCTTGCAAGACATAACCATATACTAGCTCATTTTATTGGGTTCAAGCTCTTAGCATGCAAACTGGTTTTTTAACTGTCTTTTCTTGTTCCCAGAGCTCATTTTGGAGGTCTCAATTTTGGAAACTTTATATCTATCTCGATTTATAAAAGCGTGTAATACAACATGTATATGAATTTATTCCTTGGTAATTTCTCATAATCCTTCCTCGACTTCGTGAAAAACCAATGGCGAGCGTAACCTTGCACATTGATCAACATTCTGCAAGCGGTTCCAATTCAACTAGAACATAATAATGCTTTCGAAATATGCTCATAAAATATGTTTTATAAGGTTTCGGGACTGAGAATTTATTGTCATATGTAGATCGAAAAAAATAGCACTTGCCAGCAATATGCATGTTACTGAGCTTTCAATAAAAGGGAGGATGTACGGAAATGGTATCACAAATATCGAATACTTGGATGTGGAATACTCGTTGGAAAACACTGGTATCAGACTGGTAGCACAACCAAACCTTATTCTAATGAAATAAAGGGGAGATTTCTGATGTTTTATCAAATTTCACTATAGGTACATAGTATTAGAAATTCATTGAAATTTTGGAAGTAATACAATTTATAAATGTAGTGATGCAATGATATTTAAAATAATTGTAATCTGCAAGTTTTCGATGCTATATTACACGTTACTCTTATTTCCTACAATACTAATATTTTTTTAGCCTTAGTCGCCTTTGGGCCCTTAAACTCCAACTCACAACAACAACAATACTAATATTAATTAATATTTTTTCAGATTTTTGGGAGTATTGCATGATTTCTTTGTGTATTTCGGTCAACTATCAATGATTTTTTAATTGAAAAGTAAGTCTTTTTCCTGATTATTTTGGTTTAACGTTTTCGTATAATTTAAAGTTTGTCATGTAGTAAACATACATTTCTTTCTGCAATTATTGCGCGCTCGTGGAATGTAGTTCCATGCATTGTTCGGGTCATAATAACCGTCTTAAGCACGCTCAGTTTCATATTACATAAACTTATTTGAATAGTTTCACTCACCAGTCTTCTGGACTTTTCTACGGTTTATGATGCGTATAATCCGAATTTATTAAAAACCAATATCTTTACTTTGAGAAACGGTATTTTTTCATTTTATTAAAGAAAAAAAAATTATTGAATTTGTTGGCTGTGCAGCTTATGTAGGAATTTCAATGGGTAAAATCCTTTAACTGCGGGCCAGCAATTTCTGTACCAGAAGAGGCCACG
>JAQGBW010001461.1:0-25743 GCA_034698625.1 Julus scanicus
CAGTCAATACAGCTAAACCATAGAAGTCAATAGAAGCCAATAGAAGTCAATACAGGAACCATAAAAAACAATTAAAATCAATAAAGTGGCCAAATAACAATAGAAACCAATAGAAAACTCTAAAGGTTTCTATTTTTTTCACCAGGGAACTGCATACCAAGCATTACCAAACATTACCGTCCTTACCAAACATTATATAGCATACCAGGTGAAAATTGTTTCAATGCGGTTCATTTTAAATATGATCTAAGTTTTCAGTCTTGTTGTATAGATTTTCACCTCAAATTATCTTTGAACGTTTATCAAGTTCATGTTGTTTCCCAATATTCATGAGCTTATGACGGATATATGTATAAAATTCTATAAATTGAAAACCATTCAATTCTCTAGACAAAAATTAGAAGTGATGTCGATAATTAGTCTATTTTGCAAATTATTTTTCTTAAAAACAATAACACGATTCCCATGACCGAAACGAAAATATTAAAAAATTTAGATTTCCCTTCCAGCAATTCCACAAAAAAGCACAACAAGGTTTAATCTAATAACCTGCTTTTATAGGCTGTAAACACGTTGCCTTGTTTACTGATATTTCAAACATACATCAGACCATATGAACAATCGATTTATAAATTCATACATTTGTCCATGTCAAACATTAATAGCATAAAGGCCAAGGTGAAAGTTGTTTATATTTATATATATATGCAATTTTAAATATAATCTAACTTTTCAAGATATACAATGTTTTCGTATATTTTGGTTGTTAGTCAGTTTCATGTTGTTTCCCAATATTAATGAGCTGATGATTAAAATAATTCGGATCTATGTATATGTATAAAATTCCACGAATTTAAAACCATTAAATTCCCTAAGCGCGACTTAGAAATGATGGCGATATTAAACTCGTTTTGCATATTTTTTTCCTTAAAAACAATAACATAACTCTCATGACCCGAAATATATAAAATATTAAAAATTCCAGATTTTCCTTCCAGCATCACCGTAGCCCTTATGCCTTGAGTGCATAGCAATGATTTAATGAATTTTGGCCCATTGCCTTGATTTCTCGCCATATGCCAATGTGCGCCTCCGCCAGCAAGAAAAAGGTCAATCGTCTGGCTCTAAATACCTCTAGAGATTTGGGAATCAGCCTTCGTTTAACGTTCCATTGACAGTGCATCGGACTTCCAAAGCCGCCATTCTTCGAAAATTACATATTTACATGTTTTCAAAAAATCCAGGTGCGTGCCGGGAAGGAGGAGGGCTAACATCAACTTTCTCTCCATCTTAATCGCGAATTCCTAAGCAGCTGAGCAGCCAATAGGAATGTGTCGGGAGGAGTCGATCCAGCGCACTATTTTTCCGAACCGAAGCCCAACCCTGGCTACCTTGCGGCGTGCAACGTTTCCTATTGGTGGAGATTGAGACGGGCATCCACGCCCTTTCCACCTCCGATCGATATTGCTATTTTGGTCCCAAATTAAGTGGCTCTCGGCTCCAGCATCCCTCATCAACTGCTGATGCTGAGAATGCCCAGAGTGAAAATGAGGACATGAAACCCTGCACTAAATCCCCATTTCCCCCATCTTCTCTCCTAAAATGGTCGAGTGAAGAGGCATAAAAACAGGAGGATTTTTATCTCTATAGTTTCAATCCCAACCACTTTATACCTCTTCGTGTTGGTGTGGCGAATCTTATAGACTCTTATCTGGTGTCCTTCGAATAATGGCAGGATTTCCGAGAATACATAAGATTCCATCCTACATTTATTCACTTGTTACGATGTGGAAACTACACGTATTTCAAACCATTGATAATGGTATTAATTTTTTTAATTTGGCTTTAATTTGGCAGTATTTTAGCCCCTATCCATCCTTCTCTAACTTAAGTGCAGCTAACTTACAGATCAGTGCATGATGTTTTATTGAAATGTTCAAGTACACTCATACATGGAATTGACCTAATATTGTGAACATTTACTCGAAACTCCGCATAGTGTCAAGCCATATTTTATCTACAATAAAGTCCAGAAACACTTTGGGATGGATTTTTTTATAGTTTTAAGCAGTCTCTAGATTAATTTTATACCAATCTACCATATTCAAATTCAAGGCCGTATATGTCCTCACATTTATTGGGAGATGGGAGGGGGGGGAGAAGGGGGAAACTAGACACAGAATCTTGGGGTAGACTATTTTGGCTACATATTTGGGGTCGTAAGAATTATACAGGTTCCGGCAGAGCCAAGAATTGGCCCAGGTGAACTCGCAGTTTTAATCAAAAAAAAAAAAAAAAAAAAAAAAAAATGCGTTTTTATCTTGAAAATCACACTTTTACCTTTGAAAAATCGTACTTTATATTTCAAAAATAGAAAAATCTAATTTTTACTGCAAACAAATGTATTTTTACTTCTAAAAAACCCCGTCTGTTTACCTACGAAAAATCACATTTTTGATGCAGAAAAAATGCGATTTTACCTTACAAATCGTACTTTTGGTTAAAAATAATGTGCATTTTTAACTAAGGAAAATTACACTTTTAATGTAAAAGTGCAATTCGCCTTTTATATTTTGCCAATTCGTTTTAAAATTTGTAAAACTGATTGTCAACTGAAGTCATAGTAAACACATTTTATACCTACATTTCTTAAAATTAACTTAAATATGTACACCCTCAGGCACCTGCATTTGTGATATAATTTTATTTAAAAGGCATAATATCTAATAACTATAGGCTTATTAATTAAGTATTACTATAATGAATTATTGTTTAAAATTCCACCTCACATGATTTCATTTTTTTAAATATGAAAACTTGTGTAGTAATAAAAAAAAAGCTAATAAATGGGATAAAAGTGATGTTCTGCTATAATTGAAAGGTATTATGTTTTCTTTACAGCAAAAATTAAATTAGGTTTTCCTTCTTTTAAGTGTAAACGAGCACCGCATGGATAAATTGGTATTTTCTGAAGATGCATTTGCAATCTCACTTGACATGTCTAAGGAGTTTTTTCGGTGATGAGAATACAAATGATTCTCTTAAATTATCGAAAACTATGACTCCCTTTGCTCCAGTTATTTCCATGAGCCAAATTTTTAGTCATAAAAACTAAGAGTAAAACACGAATAGGAGAAAACCGAAAAAGCATTAAATTTAACTCTATCGGCTTTCAATCAGATAAGCCTTGGTTGACAAATTATTGTGCTACCACGTGGACAGTAAAATTCAAGTTTTAGGTTCTCCTTATATTTAAGCAAATATATGAATCCATGAACAATTTTATCACTATTTGCTTAGACCACTTTCATCCACAGAAGGATCCAAAACTCTGTCATGTCGGTCTAACATGCGGCCCTTAAGTAAAAATATTAAAACCTTAAAAAATTCAGCTGGATTAATTTATCATAATATATTTTATGATTTTCAGAAAATTTGATTAAATTTGTGTTTTTCAACCGGTGTGCCATGAAGGGTCTGTTAGTGTGCCGCGGAATTTTAATGTGGTGTAAAAATATTACAGTCCAAACAATAGATGTGAATAAAAAACATTTTAAATGTTCATATGAGAGCAGATCATTTTATTAGAAATGTAATTGTTGTGATTATTCCTAATTTCATTGATAAAATGAGAGCAAATTTCTCTTTAAAAAACGTTTGGTGTATCACGGGAATTCTTGGCTCCCTATATTAAGTGTATCGCTGGAATTTTAAGTGTCATATTAGGTGCCTTGAGTTAATTTTTAAAATTATCATTACGTTTAAAATTTATTAATTTGTTTTTCACGGAAAGCTCTGTAAAATCATAATCTTGCATAAGGTTCATTTTTGGTATTTGGTACGTGTAAGATAGATGGATTTCAATTTTAACAGGTTTAATAGACATGGGAACAAATATCAGTTGGCATTGACCAATGATTTTCATTGGAAATTTGATTGGATGGAACGTTTGCATTCTGCATGTTCATCCATCTCAAAGATATAGTTCCTACTTGAAATTGCTTTTGGCATAGCTAAAAGAGGGTCAGGTAACTTACCTTGAAGCATTTTCGATCTTGCTTTTGCCCATCTATCTCTCTGATCGCCAGTCATAATGCCTACTAAGTCCCCTGGACCTTGCTCATTGTCACCAATGGCAATTGCTCGTCTCAAAGACGACAAAATGGTCGATTCACTCAGTTTTTCGTTTTCCATAATGACATCGATTGCGAAAAACTAAATTGATGAAGTAAAATATCAATTATTAAAATCTGTACGTGATATTGAAGAATTTGATACAAATATTTTGCGAGCTTGTATTATCGTGTTTACCAATAGATGATTTAGAATGATAAATAAAACTTGTAGATAGAATGTACAGTTTAAAAGTTATTATTATTAATGTCTAAGTTAAAAATATCTGACATAGATATAAGCTTAACATGAAGACAATATACGATTTGGAAAATCTACAATGTAATTGAAATAGTTTAAATTTTTTAAATATGTTCACTTAAACTGCAGGATGTTATAATATGAAAAATACTAACAAAAATGTGTGAATAATATTACTGCCGGTAATATATGCAATTTTCATTATGTGTTGATAGATTATGTAAGACTTTCATCTCGTTAATGGACAAATCCATCTTAAGACCCATGCATCCATTTTGAGATAGTTGTTTTCTAATATGAAATTTATTTATTGCTTAAGAAAATCTCACTTGTCCTTTGTACATGACCAAGATGTGTTTGTTGGAATTGTCGCAGTTGTCTTCTTTGCAAAAATGTACATCCTTTCCCGGTCCTGGTACTCGACAGGTTGTTAAGAGCCGGTAGTATTGAGCCATGCAGAGAGGTTCACCTTTGATCTTATCCAATGGTAAACTTTGTCTAAATAAAAATGTTCCAAATTTTGGAATCAAAATGATTTTCGTTGAAGTGACACCGAGACGACTTCAAAATAATTCTTAATTTGGTACCAGAGGTTAAGAGGCATCTCAATCTTAAAAACGCTAATAATTTTCAAATATATCACACATTATAAGTAAATTATGTCACGTTATCAAGTATTAAGTTCTGCAGCAAAAACAGTGATGGTCTCTACTGGCAACACGATATACATTTATATAGTCGATCAATTTCCCACTTAACTGACATATTTCACTTCAAGAGCCGTCACTGTCGTTCCTAAATAGGTTTACCAGTCAAGTTTGGATAAAATACGAACCAAGTTATCTATTTACAAAATTTAGCACATGGTATACATATTTGTCATGGTAGTTTATTACATGTACTGTGCATTGGTTGTTGTTGGGTATACATAAGTATACTATCTTAGACGTTCTAATTTATAATACAAGGTATTAAATAATGATAACCAATTTTTTAAGTATGTTAATCAAATAGGCAGAATTAATCCTCACACATTTGATACACAATTCTCACACACAATTTCTTCCATAATTGATACACATGTTACATACATATGCAAGTAATTACATGTAATAATTAGGAAGTTATTTCATCTAGTTTATAATTATAATAAATGACATTTTGTTTTTGTAAGTTTAGAATATGTGATATCCTCTAAGTAATATCATGTAATGCCATTGCCCATATACGACGGAAAATACACGAATACAAGTATACATAACGTACAGATTATACATAAATACATAGCGGAAATTGGACACGTGTGGAGTTACGCATATACGGCTACATGAATGTACATGTGTTATGTGCCGTTATGATTTTGGCAAACTAAAATATCTTCACGGGCAAATGCCATTAAACTGATATTAAGCTTAAAAAACGTAGAAAAGTATATATGCGCATGCATGTAATATCTAAGCAGGTTTTGCCATCTATATATAGTGCATAACTGTAATAAATGGCATATTTGTAAATTTAGAAAAACACTTTCATACGTTTTCTTTCAAATACTGTATATATGTAACATAAGTACATTTCTGTGTCATATCTGGATCTGTTAATCACAGTGCCATATCTACAGTTTTCCATTACAGTGTTATATCTAGAAATGTGCATTACAGTGTCATATCTGGATTTGTGCGTTACAGTTTCATATCTGCAGTTGTGCATTACAGTGTCATATCTGTATTTGTGCATTACAGTGTCATATCTGGAGTTGTGCATTAAAGTGTCATATCTGTATTTGTGCAATACAGTTTCATATCTGGATTTGTGCATTACAGTGTTATATTTGGATTTGTGCATTGCAGTGCCACATCTGTATTTGTGCATTACAGTGTTATATCTGTATTTATTCATTACAGAGTCATATCTGTATTTGTGCAATACAGTTTCATTTCTGGATTTGTACATTACAGTGTCATATTTGGATTTGTGCATTGCAGTGCCATATGTACATTACAGTGCTATATCTGGATTTGTGCATGACAGTGTCATATCTGGATTTGTGCATTACAGTATCATATCTGGAGTTGGGCATTGCAGTGTCATATCTGTATTTGTGCAATACAGTTTCATATCTAAATTTGTGCATTTCAGTGTCATATTTGGATTTGTGCATTGCAGTGTCATATGCGCATTACAGTGTTGTATCTGGATTTGTGCATTACAGTGTCATATATGGATTTGCGCATTACAGTATCATATTTGGATTTGTGCATTACAGTGTGAAATCTGGATTTATACATTACAGTGTCATATCTGGATTTATGCATTACAGTGTCAAATCTGGATGTGTGCATTACAGTGTCATATCTGTATTTATGCATTACAGTATCATATATGGATTTGTGCATTACAGTTTCATATCTGTATTTGTGCATTACAGTGTCATATTTGGATTTGTGCATGGCAGTGCCATATGTGCATTACAGTGTTATATCTGGACTTGTGCATTACAGTGTCATATCTGGATTTGTGCATTACAGTGTCATATCTGGATTTATGCATTACAATGTCATATCTGGATTTATGCATTACAGTTTCATATTTGAATTTGTGCATTACAGTGTTATATCTGGATTCGTGCATTACAGTGTCATATCTGGATTTGTGCATTACAATGTCATATCTGGATTTGTGCAATATAGTTTCATAACTGGACTTGTACGGCTATCCATGCAGCTATTAGTATGAAGAATGTCATGCATGTCTATAACTGTTTTCAGGCCTCCATTTATAATGGCATGCAGTATTTTCTTTGTCCACCAGGATACTTTATAAAATTCTTCCCTAAGTAAAGATAGATTTTATTTTTCAAATGTACAATTTAAGAACCGATACATATATTTTGCCCTTTTTATATTCTTCCAAAATGTTGAAAGGATGGTTTTATGAAAAGTATACATGTATAAGACAGGAAAAAAGCGATGAAATCCAGCAATAGAATTTGAAAGTTAAGTCCGGTTTTACGTGGAAATAAAACGCTTCTGTTGGGCAAAAGGGTGTTTGTCCTCTTTTTCCTTTTTCTCCTTGTGGATGTATTGGAAATTGCATTAACCTAGCATCCACACGTTCGTAGGCCAATAGAAAACCAACAGGGTCTGTTTGTTGTTTCTGGTCTCGTTTAAACGCATTAGGGGGTCGAGGTATGGCGGAGAGTTGGGAGGGGAGGATGATTGTATATTGTTGCTATTTCTGTTAAGTTATATCTTTTCGCTGGCCCTTACGTGTTTCTTGAATCCCATTAAAAGACGAATTGTGATCATGGTCAGTGGGATTTGGTTGCAACTCATCTGATCCGGATGGATTTTTTTGTGTGCTCTCCTTCTCTTACAACGTGATGGGGATGTTGGCCACACGCTGGGCATGCCCTATTTTCATCCCCCTCCTCATCATCCATCCCACCCCTCCCTTTTCACCCTCTCATCTTCCTCATCTCATTCATGTCTACCTTCTTGCTGCGGGGTTGCTATGGCAACCCCCAGGTTACGACCGAATACCATTGTAATTCTGTATTGTATGCCATCATTAAAGGCATTAAGGCTATCCCCTCTTCCCTACATATTTTTGTGGCTAAAGTACGGTTTAGACGAAAACGACTCGTTTAAATTGAATAACTTTTATATGACCCTGTTCTTAGTAGCGCCAAACTTGTCATGCTGCTCATTTTCAGGAATATCCCTAACAATCTGAGAAAATGGTGCATTTGAAATACAGATACCAATGCCATATTATCTATCATATACAGTATGTCTATGTATGATATTTCAATATATGTTTGAAAACATGTAAGACCATATATGGAAATTAAAGTAAATGATCATATGTGCATGTTCGTTATGACCATGCATATTACGTGCACATATATTTATGTTCATTTACATGTATCTTTAAATGTATGTAGACAATTTCTGCTATTATTATACAGTATGTGCACATGTTGCATTATTTGCCAATTAATGTATGCTTCAGACATACAGTGTGACAGCCTTGGACATAGTATATTGGATATAACATATAGTAGCATATATAATGCACAGGTACATATAAAGTACACAATCTAACTCTGCAGTTAGATTGTTATCTTTTTTTTAGTTTGACCTCCCAGACTACAAAGAAGTAACTTACCTTTCCAGCATAATTTTGTAATCCAGGATTCCATTCACGAAATGGGCTGCCAGTCTGTGAATAGAATAGCAGAGTAGGGTCATTCGTATTGCAATAACATAAGCATATATACTAAATTTATATAAAATACGATCAAACTCAATCAAGGAGAGGATCGTTGACTGAAAAGTAATTTTATGGAGAAGCGAACGAAAGCCCCAAGAGGCTTAGTTTCTACAGGAGGGTAAAAAAATACAAACGTACTGTACACACACAAAACTATTCAGTGGCTTCAATCCGCGTCATTCTTAATGCTGTTGGCAATTTCAGATAGCCAGTTTTTATACAAATGCATTTTCGAAAATCCTCGTGAAGCTAAATTAAATTTTCCAGGCAATGAAATTTCGTTTGAAATGATGTGGGTTGAGCAAAAGTGAAACGAATGAATCACATTGTGATCGATTGATGCTTTTTTGTATAGTTAAAAATACATGTCTTACGGTAGCATATTATGTTTGGTGATGCACGAAATGTTAAAACATGCATGCACATTAACTGATATTTAAAAACTTTTAGCTATCTCAGGTGGAAAAATTATATTGGAACATACATGGCAATATCTGTCATTTGAGTACATTCAAGCTCGGACATATTTTGTGATTGTCCATACATGAGAAATTTGTATAAGTGAACTTAACAGAAATTTGGCATTTATGGTCATACATGATCATGTACATATAGGAACATGCCATGTTCTGTATTTCTATATACAGGCAGAATATGGCATGTTCGCCCATGTGTTCATACAATTTCTGATATATCCATATATGGTTCATGTATAACTGTTCCACTTTTTATACAAAAACAGTTCTATTATAATTCAGCCCATGTCAATTATTAAATGCATTCAGCCCAACTTAAAATTTCAGTTTATTACAAGTATTCATTTTTTCCTCCAAAAAACCCACTAGTTTTTGCAGGTGCATTTAAAATGATTACACAGACATTTTAATTATACATTAATTATTTTGACGTACTTGAGTAGATCTTCCATGGATGTAAAATGTTGTTGTGGAAATACCATTCCCGGATTTGAATTAATAGGCAACGCCTGACGGTTTTTTAAATACATGTCATCGAGCCACCAGTCATAAGCCTGGAAGAGAGAAAGATAGAAGCCCCTTTTAATCCTTGGCCCTTTTGTTTCTGCTCGAGAATATGGCCGCCGCAAAATGAAGCTACTTATTTATCTCAATTATCCCTTAATTTAAATTCGCGGATGACAACTTAAGTACATTTGTGTGTAACAGCATGAAGTAAAAAGGAATTTGAAATTAGGCCGCCCTGCAAATTGGATTACTGGCGTGTATGTTGCATTTATGATGTAACTGGGGATCGACATAGATGAGATCGTCAAACATGCCTAAATTAAATATTCTCGTTTTATTATGTATTATTGATCATCAGTTTTGATTTTTAGACATGTACCAGCGAATTGTAAATTATTCCTTAAAATTAATTTTGTATTTTTTTTCAAACTCCAACTTTGGTTCTTTAATGATTTTCATTGTTATAACAGTGCAGTTATGAAACCAAAAATTGATTCTTGTATACTTTATACATACATCTTCTAAGTGGATTTAAACATGTAAAATTCAGCTTATTAATGTATATACCAGAGGGATATAATTTATTCAAATATGCAATGCTCTAAAGTTGTAAATGGAAGTGACAAAATTAATAAAGTTTTCAATTTCAATATTATTAGCATTTTTATAGCACTGGTAATATGTGAGGAATTCATGAAATTTCTGGTGAAGCTTCATGAAGCATTCATGATGAATGTATTTCAACCGTTAATATAAGGTAATTATAGTGACAAATAGGACAGCACAACCAAACCTCATTCCAGTTACATAAGGTTAATATTTTCGTTACTTTATAAAATCGTGTGCGGCGTATCAAAATTTCAATACATTATTGCACAAATTTCAACCAATATTATGACGAAAATCCTAAGAAACACAGTGAATATAAGAAATTTAATTATCAATATGTTAGTACCACCAAACCTCTAGATCAATTATCTTAAAAATGCTGATTTGACTAAGTTTGAGCGACACTTTTGATCTTGACCTGTTAGACCAACATTCACATGGATATTCCATCTACGTGTACTCATTAATATAAACAACTGCGTTCACAGTTTAAAAAATCCGTAAATTTCACAGGAAAAGTAGAGTAAAATGTAAAGGAAATGTCCAGTAAACTGGATGTACCTGAAATTTCCTTTAAATCTATTCAAGATGAAGGAACTTTCCGCATTTAGTGTTCTCAACTGAGAAATAAAAAAAACTTTCAATATCATATGGTATGATAAACAAATTGTTGATATCAGCAATCCTTTTCTGCTTTAATAAAAGAAATTCCCCATTATTATTAAGATAATACATTTACGGAAATTTGTACTTGTCCCAGAACGATTTTTCACAGAACGGAATTTTTGTTCAGTGTTTATCATTGTAACGATATTATTGGTAAAGATTGTTTATTGTTCCAGAGGTAATCTGAGTAAAAAATATAATCGCAAGGAGGTATTTTATAATTTGTGTAGTAGTACACCCATACCTCGATATACGGCCGCTCTTTATACGGCCTTTCGCTATAACGGCCTTTTTTTTAATTATGGCACGTTTTCGATATACGGCCCAAATTGTTTCGTTATACGGCCGTTATGCGTGCTGATTCCTATGTGCGCATGCGCACAACAGTCATACACCTCGCCGCTGGAACTGTGAATCGCACAGTTGCATACAATTTTTTTAAAATCTTTTTTTAACTGAAGGATGAATAAAGCGTTAATTAAATAAATGAATCAATAGATTAAGAATAAATGAAATTAGAAAGAATTAAAGAAAAAAAACACTCGTTATTAAATGATATCCAGTGATTGGGGGTGCTGCAGTTCCACAGTGCCTATGGACGAGCCACCACTGGTTGTTTTTCATTATATGTATACATACATATGTGCATATGATTTTTTTTTAAATTAACTTTTATTATTAGTACATTGTTTTGTACTTTTATTTTTATGCTAGCACTTTCTTAGAAAATAAAGAGTATAAAATGCTTTATGAACTAAAAAAATATATTATTTTGCAAAAAAATTGGAACGGATCTAATTGAATTGCACGGGTTCCTATGGTAATAATTGATTAGTTACACGGCTTTTCGCTATACGGCCTACTTTTCCGGAACGTATCTAGGCCGTAAAACGAGGTATGGGTGTATTGTAAAGTTTGGCCCCATAAATATTTTCAGGAGTATTATTTGAAATACAATTTAAATATTCGTGATCGCGATTCATTTAAGCTTTGAACATGCACATTCATATGATTAAAAAAAAATGCTGTGGCTATGATTAATTGCAAAATCGATGTGTTTATTGAAAATTGTTATACTATAGACAATTTATTTCAACGTACGAACTTGTAATAGCGTGGGATATAGCACATATTTTTGCATTGAAAATGGTTTATTATATCAGAGTTTAAGATATTCAATTACTTACTTTTTGAAATGTTAGACGAGTCGTTTATTCTTGAAAGTGCGAATTCATAATAATTTTTCTGCATGTGTTGCAATAACACAATGTATATCGCCATTAGCAATATTTTAATTAAGTTAGACTTCATGTTTTTGGCTTTCTAATAGCTACTAGGGGCATCAGATTAATATCCAACACATTATGATCCAAAACTGCATGTACTGTATTGCGAGCAGCATTTTGGAATAGTCATTTAATGGAGATCTGGTACATCTTACTATGCAGATGAATAATACCAGTAGATTTTCGAAGTCTTTTTTTTTTAGCTCAATGGGTTATGTCTGAAAAATAGCAATGTATGAGAAAAATGAACGGAAATCGTATGTCTTGTGGAATTCATCCCCCAATTACTCGGCGGATGAGTAAAAAGTAAGGATGCTAAGGAAAGGGATGCAATTTGTTAAAAGTCACGTACTTTCTCCTTCAATGCAAATCTAATCTTTATCGATTGGCTTGCAGTGTTGACTCTCTTTACATGTATTCATGCGGATAGCTGTTGAGGTGCCAGGAAATCTGGCGTGCTCACATCGACAGTTTGCATAATCTGCATTCCTATTTTGCTGTTATAAGCCGTGGGTTTTATTTATAGAACGATAACAATTCAAATATTATGGATAATACAGATTTACGTTTGTACAGTACCCCGTCACTATTGACAAAGACTGTTTTTTTTTACAGCAATCTGTTGGAAAAATCAAGGTCTTAACATGTTTTTGACAATGAACAAAGCTTATCCACATTTCCATTGATTTTTGCATTATTTTTATGGCCTTTGCATTTGGAACCACATTTTAATGCATAACTTGATTAAAAAATGGCGAATTTAAGTAAATTACACTTGTGAAAAGTTTACACTACCATGAAAGTCGAAACGTTTCGCTATTGTGCTATATTTAATCTCCAAAACATTATAAGAAGATGGCAAGCTTTGGAATATGAAGTGATATTCGAGACATTTTTCTATTGAAAGTCATTTTGGAAGGGCCATCTTATAAAAAATACTTCACATATCAGAAACATACAATAGTTGAATATTAGCTTTTTATGGTATGTAATGTTTAGGAAAGGGAAATGGTGATAATGTTCGCAAAGTTGCAGCACCATATAAAATGTGATGTGCTGTTTAAGTCATTGATATACTATTTATTTAATCATATCCATCATTGTAAAAATGTATATACATAGTTTGTTTCGATTTGAATTTTCTTATTTACCATTTAAATGGAAATAGCGTTGAGTTAACCTGAAATGTAAAAGGTAAACGTCATGTTGGTTGAAAGTTTGATTAATCTAACTTTAGTTGTTTTCTTAGGTATTGTACAGCATGGTGATTATGTTCAGAATACTACTTTTGCTAAGACTTTATGCACCTGTTGTATGTTGCTTCTGTTGCTTCTGTTGCTTGATTTTAATAATACGAAAAGACAGTTATCCATCTTAATTTAACCTTTCCTCCTACGGATATATTATACTTTATTATTTCATCTTTCAGATTATTTTTTTGATGTCTAGTGTTAGGTAAACCTAGTAATGAATCAAATTGGTACACAAAATGTTTTTACTGAAATAATACATCTGCATAGAGCTTTGATGTTATGATAAATGGTTGCTTTTGCTCCTGAAATGCCACAGACATTATTCTTGCGAAATTATATTTATGATGCTTGCTAATAACATCGTTGATGAGAAGACTTCCAGAACTTATAAAAGCATACAATATATCAAATGCCTAGGCTAAGAGCACACACTTCATCAATCTATGCATTATGAAAGAACTATTGTAATAGTAATCTTAAGTCGTTTCTTGGTTATATTTGTACCAACATGAAATAGGTTCAAATTTCGCAGAAAAAAAATTGGGGAAAGTTGTTAGGTGCATGTTAGTGAAACTTTGTTATAAGACAGTTTATGATAATTATTCACATAAACAAGACTTTAAAAAATCATTTCATTAACTTCAACACAAAGATTAAAAATGTAAATATTACTGGAATAGGTTTGAGTGATTCGCAAACACGTCAGTATTAAGTTTTGAAATTCTAAATTTCATATCTGACAAACCGTTTGTCAAATTTCACAAATTTGCTTTCACTGAATTCATTTGTGGGTAATCCACCGAAATTTTACTTTTATCGAAAGTAAGCGACGTGACAAAAATTGAAGAAGAAAATGTATCCTGAAGCATGAGTTTGCGGAATTTGGACAAAGATATATAGATATATATTCCACAAATGATTTTTTTGTGAATACTACTACGCCATTTTCAATATGTTTCAAGTATGGTTTTGGGAATTCTTGTCCATAAAGAGAAGCGAAATGGAAAATGTAAGTTGAAAACGAAAAGATGAAAAAGATTGGTTATCGTGTAATGGCGTGTGATGCGTATGAAGAAGATTCCAAATCACTTTCTGTATATTGTCTGCGCTTTTTGCTCATCCCCTCCAAAAAAAAAGGTTTTCGTATGGGTGCGTTCAGCTGTAAACTTTTGGTGACATCTACTGTGTAAAAATGCGTTTGTTTTTGTACTTTAAACATTCGTCAGTTTTATGGATATGCTGATCATTTCACTTGAAGTCAAAAACATTGAAGGAGATAACACCTCAGTTTTCCACAAACTAATATTTAAAATAATATAGCTATATTAGGATGAGCACTATTAGGTAACCAGAACTTTCGATCAAACATCCCCTTTTCCTCATATAACGAAACATAAAAAGTCAACTTAATTCAATATATACTCTTCAAATTAATTTAATTACAATATAGCTTTCTACTGAGCTGAGTGGCTTAGTGATTATGTTAACTGCTTGGAAATCGGGAGACTTCTCCGGGTTCGAAACCCAGCGCTTGTTTTCAATGTTTTCCACGTTTTAACATTTTGAAAACATATATCATATAATCACCACATTTTGAGATTTTGTATCTAAATATATTTTTAATCTGAAGATATATTGTATCTAAGGATAATTTGTATCTAAATATATATTGTATCTAAGGATACATATTGTATATAAAGATATTCTGTATCTAAGGATAATTTCTAAATATATATTGTATCTAAGGATAAATATTGTGTATAAAGATATTTGTATCTAAAATTAATTTGTAACTAAAGAAAACTTGTATCTAAGGATATTTTGATTCTAAAGATATTTTGTAACAAAAAATATTTTAATAAATGATGTTTTTCTTACTGTTATCGATACTTTGTTGTGTAAAACTAATAACCTTTTCCATTTTTTTCTGCTGAAGCTATCTCCTTTAAAATTTAAGTATAGAAAGCTAAATTCTGTTTTTGATATTTATTGACTGAAATTCCTGGTGGGTTGACGTAAGCTAATTCGCGATAAGTCTTGTACTACTACAAGGAAAATGTATCTACAAATTTAACTTTGACGTCTATGGAATTTTATTTCATTAATTATTTTTAAAAACGTGTGCTAATGGGGAAAGCTCATTTCCACATGGTGAACACGTTTGTTCTTATTTCTAAGTTGGGTTAAATTACCGATACTAAATACATTCTTGTGTACGAACTGAGGCGTACAGATCGATGCTAATGAAATCACATTTCAAGAAAAACTGTGTTGTGTATCTAATTTGGGTTAGAACGGACATCCCTTTTAATGTTTACAATAACTGTGACAAAATTTTGCTCGTGTTTGTCGAGCAAGACTATTTCGAGTGTTTCATATTGATTCGATGACATAAACATGCATCGCAAATCAGATAAAATTCATCGGTTTTCATCCCTATAAATATTAATGCTGGTTTCTGTGATTGGGTTTAACGATCACAAGTTTGACTCTCGATATTTAACACCACCTTCCTTACATCACGCGAACAGTACGAGATTTTCTGATAAAACACGCACATTTATCGAAATAAAGATTGATGAATTTGGGTCGATCCATCATAGCACTAGGGCGAAATGTTACACGCGATTCGCAATTTTACATAAAATTAATTCCATTCGGAAAAAATAATGATGACCCACACCTGGCAATGACCGTCAAATGCACGATTAAACAGGTTAATTCATGTTAGGACACGCCCATAGATCATGCCATGGGCGTTGATGGCCATGGATAAGAATTTCCATGTATGCCATCTACAGTAGATGATTGCAAAAATCATACAAGGGTAAATATTATTTTTTGATTACATCCTAATCGATATTCTAACGGAACATGAAGACTGTATTTTCCAATTTGAATCTATGATGATGTAGACTGCTAAATTAAAAATGTATATAAGAATGATTTTGGACACATATCGACCAAAGTATTCTTATCGCTTCACTCCGAAAATTTATATCAGGTCTTGCAGTTCTTAAAAAAATGATTTTATCTATAAAACATTACGTAGAATAAATTTTCCGCCATGGAACGTAAAATTGCACTATTATTCACCAATTTTTAGGCCAATAAATAAGCTGGGCAAGCACCCAAAATGTGGCGTCCATTTTGGATGCTTGTCAAGTTGATTTGTTTGACCAAAAATGTCAAAATTGTGCTATTTTATGAACCCAATGTTCCATGTCTAACGTTTCATCCTACATAAGTTAACACAAGTTTTATAAAATAGATAAATGAATTTGTAAGAATAGTTTCAACCTCGTAAATTCCTTTTTATGCCGGTATGAATGTTGAAAATCGCCATAAGTCAAAAATGCAACTTTCAATTCATTTCAAACCCACGTCTTTACCAGCTAGTAGGTTATCTCGTGGCATAGCATTGTTGTTACACATTTCAAATAAGATGTTGAATGCATCTTACTTTGGTTCCTACATTTTTTCGTATAAGCACAGGCTTGTGGCACTCATGACAAATTGATGTAAAAACGCATGCGGAAATAATCTGGAATTTGGTAGCTGTTATCTATGGAATGCTATTCAAAATGAAAGGCATTTGGGAATGAAATGAAACACAATTGCATTCCAACCGTATCTGAGAAATCACTATCATGGTTCAGTACAATGCAGATTTAGGTATAGACTGCCATTTTAAAGGTATTTAACAACAACAACAACAACAACAAAGAAATGTCTGGGTAAACAGAGTTTTGTTTTATTTTCTGCATTTTATTAAATTTACATATAATAAGTTAGTTGATTAGTTGAACCAGACTTGATATATAGTTTCAGGATAAAGCTGCTATGCCTAAAGTATGTTTCAGTAACTAAGCAACCAGATTTTGGAATAGGTCGCTCATAATTTAAGCCAAAATTTTGTTGCTAGTTGCTAATATTATCTTAAACACAGCTTGAGGTAGAAATAAATATCATATACATACACATCGTAAATTTCTGTAAACTTGGTAGTAAAATATACTTCTAACAATGTGCATTGTTATAAAACACGCATGCTAAATTTCTTGTAAGATAATAATATATTTTATAAAAATACAAAGGAGCGTTTAACATTCGGTGAATCTTTAGCATTCCTGTATAATTGAGCCATTAGAAACACGATTATAGTCATTTTTCTGAAATTCTTGTTATAAAGTAAGTTGGGTATTTGTGAGATTGTATTCGTCGGTGTTCTGGTTTGCTTAATCCAAATATGTTTATATTGCTAATTTGTAAGTAATTTCCGATTTATCTAATGACTATTTAAATATCAAATTTTAAATTGACTTGTTGATTATTATAACAATATCGCAAAACACGTTTGAAATCACAAATTTTAATTAGCTAATATTACTATATGTCCTTATCTAAAACAAGAATATAAATTATTTATGTGTAGGCTGAAAAAAATGTTATTACCATCTGTCATGTATTGTTATATTTGTAACTTAAGGCGCATGGCCTCTTATTGTACACAAATATAAATTTCCAAATAAATTCTCAAATAACAATCAAAAAAGCCATGCTGTTACATGTAAGGGAGTTATATTTCATGGTCAGATAACAAGGTTTCATCATAGTATTGATTTGAGAGCAAGATTTGATATTTTGGTAAAATTTTGATTCTGCAGACTAATAAATGAACGCGTATATTAAATGACCAAGGCATATCGATAGATTCGTTAGCTGAATTACCTGTGCCCTTTCCAAATCTTTTTTTTTTTTTTTTGTTTGACTAAAGTAGACTTCTGCGTTGCCATAGCTTTTCGTTTACTGTTAAAGGTCCTACTGTAGTATATCGTTTCATTTCACCTTTGGTTGGGACTGAGCGACATTTAGTTTTAGCTCCACGTCATTTGTCCTTCTTTTGTATTGCAACATCTGTCAAGTTATCTTAAGCTCTCTGTTGGTAAATATTGATTCCGATGGAACTGAAGGGGCAACAATCGATTGGGATGTCAGCTAATATGGAAACTCAAATCGGGAAATATGTTTTCGGCAAAAAGTATTCAATTTAGTCTGAAAACAGCTAGAGCTGATAGGAAACAGCCATGAATTCAAACTATATACCAAAATAAAGTTTATTGACTTTGACATTTTACGCTTTTCATCAATTGATAAGATATTTAATTTCCTTTCGGCTTTTTTTTGTGTTTATCTGGAATGCAAGTTTACATCTACAAATGTTAGGTTTTCTTTAACTTATATGTTAGGTTTGTACATAAAGCCTGAATACTTGTTTCAAAAGAACGAGGCTTAGTTTTTTAATTCAGTTTAAAAGATATAGTCGAGTTCATGGATAATTTCTGATAACGGCTTTAATTTATATATACTTTATATATTTATATATATATATATATATATATATGTATATATATTTACATGTTTTCATTTTATCGGGTTTCCTTTGAAGAATGCATCCACTCTTTTGCCTGTGATAACTTATTTTATCTTCAAATTAGAATTGCAATTATGTTTTATCTTTATAGCTGACACATACATAGGCGTTATTAGAAAATTAACGTTTGTTTAGTGTAACGACTGCCATCTTATCTTTAGTGGTACTTGTTGTATTTCCATTATAGGATAATTTATATATGGTAATTAGCCTATCAGGTTATTCGGAGCATGCTAAAGTTGCCATGCAAATTTCAACTTCAGTTTGGTCAATTCATATGAACGCGTAATATTGTTTGTATTTTTAGAACACAGATCAATATACAATTATAACTGTTTATTCACACTTAAGATAATCGAATTTTAAATAAATCATAAATACTGTAGTTTTTATTTTTTAGTTTCTGGGGAAAGAAGCTACTTTAGAAATATTTTGTCATAACATCTTGCATACAATTTTTGACACAAATCGAATTATTAGAAATATAGAATATATACAAAACATTAAATCACTGAATATTAATATACTGAGATTAAATCAAAATATGATCTAAACTACTTTCTCAAAAGTTTATTGTAATATTGTGCAAATCTATGAAGGCTTGTTTAACAACATATTAAATTCAATTATTATGTGTTTTTAAAAAATGATTTGTTGGTTATGATTCAGATATGTTGATGGTTTATGAACTATCATCTTTAACTTTAGCTTAGCAAATGTAATAGGCAAGTCACGCCATCTATCCACTGGTTCAGCAAACAACATTTATTGATTAAAGGTAGAACCATATATGGGATTCTGTAAAGTATCTGGTTTTGGAGTGACGTTGCTTGCACTTAAGTTTATAAATTCTGAAAGTCATGCTTTGAGGTTTCAGAGTTCAGGCCAGGCAGTCATTCTCCTGTGGTTTCATGTGTTTTCTAGTTGATAAACAGGCCTAGAAAAACAAGCTGTGCGTTTTTTATGCATTTGAGAGTAAATATAGTTTTATCTGGTTTGTTATTTCCGTAATATTCCACGCTAGATATATGGTGCTATTAAGAAAAAAAATTGATGATTTAAATATGCTCATTTTCTATTCATTTGTCATTGATCATAAAAGAAAGAAAAACATGTCAAGAAAATGCAAGCTGTTTTTAAAGCTAAAGAGTGTGCACTAAAATTGTGTGCCCTCTGGGCGTCATTATTTTTAGCTTTTTAATTGTTAACTGCTTTGCAAATGTCGACCTCTTTAAAATAAGTAAAGTTTATGACGAGTCAAAAACACGTAGTATAGTGTTTGTTCTCTGAAGTATGAGCCATACTTAACCTGAGTAGTTTCCTAGGAAAAACATTTTACGAAAGCTTAATCACTTTCCAAGTTTAGTGGCTAGATGGCATTGCCTTACTTTTGATGCCGTTGCTCTATGCAGTGTGCCCCGGCCCTAGTTTTGTTAACAATGATAAGTGTGACTGTAACTGTCACGATTGCCATTTGCAACACTTTTATACCCACTCGCCTTCCAAGAAGCTAGGTTCCCTTAATGGTATTTAGTAGATCATTTCTCTTGGAGATGACTACTTAAAGCTGATATTTATTCTGTAATTAATCTGCACTAAACTTTTATCGATTCCTGTCATCACTTACAGTACGTTCCACTCTATATTTTATCATTAATATAGCATAAGGATTAGTAATTTTTTGTTCAAATGTCTATATAATCAATCATCTCTATTAAAATTACTTCCGTGTTTACTAAAGATTTTAAATTACATCTTATCAAAATATGGCCAAAAATAGGCCAAATATTAAATAAAACATCTAGATTCTGTCTTTATGCCAGCATATTGAGTGTGTATACATGAGCCTGCCTTTTATAAAATTATTTCTTGTTTGTGTAAAATGCATTTTTGGTGCTCACTTGAGACTAAATAATACTTCATCTGCGTTTCTAATAATTGAAATAAGAGGATTGTCTACGTAAAATGTGCAAATATTGCTTTTTCTAAATTTGTTAATTTTGTTGGACTTTCCTTTTTAAGTTGGATTTACGTTTGACAATTAACGTAATTGTAACGTTGGGTATTTTTTTTACAAATGAAATTTACTTCAAATATTTTTCTCATCAAAGCTGAAAGATAATTTCCTGATCAATCCTATCAATTTCTTGTCAATTGCTATGTTGAAATTATTGAATTTACCAATATTCACTTATAAAGTAAATAAATGGGGAAACATTAACTTATATGAAGGGTATTTTCTAGGTAGAAAAAGGGTATAAGGTCCAAAAAGGACTGTTTTGGGCCGCAGTTGTTATTAATTAATGCAAAGTCCAGTGACATTAATTAGAAAAGCAGTACACCCATACCTCGCTTTACAGCCTAGATACGTTCAGGAAAAGTTGACCGTATAGCGAAAAAGCCGTATAACGAATCAATTCTATCTGCATTGTGATTTTTTTTATTAGCCAAATCCGACCTTGCTTGTGCACATTGTGGTAATTTATCGCATTTTTTGGCCACTTTCTTTAATTACAGGTTTGTTTTTATTTGGCCGTATAACGAAACATTGTGTACCGTAAGTCGAAACAGTTCCATAATTAAAAAAAGGCAGTTATAGCGAAAGGCCGTATAAAGAGCGGCCGTATAGCGAGGTAAAGGTGTATTATACAAATCCATCGCTTCCCTGTATGACGTGGAAGTTAGCGGTGATTGCCCCTAATTGAGGCGTTATTTAGCGCATAAATCATTTTGGCAATAACATCGCGTTTAATCTAATTACATTATAGCATGCTCATTATATCATAATTTTCCGTGTCGTTTTTTTGTTGTCTTCAATGAATGCTGAAGGCCTATTTTTATATTATAGAAAACCAATGGAGCTATGTTTATTCAATAATAATCCATTTTCACTGATTGTTGATCATCATGATATTTATTCGTTAAGGTAATATCTGGCTTTCGCAGTCAAAATCATGTCAAGGACCGGTGGCCCAAATTAGATGAATATTATTTTGGTTGAATAATTTGTCCTAGTTTGACAATCTCTATAGTGTGTGGCGTTTAGGATAATTAGAAATTTTGATTGCATGAGTTTACATTTCGTGCAGACCACTTGTATGTAGCACACATTGACGTAGACCTTGTCTAAAGATAACCTATTGTCAACAGCTACATTACCCCACATAGCACTTTGATGTACTCGAGCAGGTAAAAAATATAAAACTAGGCTTATGCACGTTTGTAACGTTGGTCTTGGGATTTGGTCTGGATTTGAATCCGTCATCCTTAAACTCCCAAAATAAACCAGTGACGATATTAACTTTTTCTAAAGGAACGAAATGAATCTCTTAGGAATTGCTGAAAAAATATAAGCCTTGCTAATGGGAAGTTAACTTCAATATCCGCTATGTGGAAAATCCGTTTCTCGGTAATTTTGATTTAAAAGATGCACTTGCCTGCAAATTCCTAATCTTCGCTTTTTTTTCCCCATGTGAAATAAATACTCCTTCAAGAACTCTTATAAAATGTTAAATTTTTACGGCTTTTCTTTAAAAAATAAATAAACCTGGCAAACTTCATCCATGCTTATTTAACGAAAATAAATTCGTAAACTGCAGAAAATCGAAGCACCAGTTCTGCTATAGATCTGCTAAGATGAAAATTGTTAATTTCTTATTTTCTTATCTTTGAAGTGAGTGTGATACTGCATATTGTAGCATTTCAATATTAAATATTTACGCAACTCAAAAATTCAAATATGCATTATAGACTCAAAAAAATCGTAATGTTACTAATAAGATACTCCCTATGGTGCAGCTGGTAATTAAGACTAAGTGCTTTTTTTTCATCCCCTATATAATATCTTATTTATAGGATATATGTGGGGTTTTAATACTTATAAAGCAAAGCGCAATATATACTTTATTAAACTGTATTTGTTTCGTTTGTTGCTTTTTCCTACAGTTTTATTGCCTGTAAGGATTTGAATAGTTTTCCTCGAGCTTTTAAGTATCAATTCATGTTTGCAGAGAACTGTCTACACACTTAAGCATATTCATATACGGTAAATTAAGTCTGTAGAATTCCAACCGCATTATCTGTTTGTTTTTTTGCCATTTTTATTTTATGCTAAAATGCGAATTTGAAACGAAGATACACTTTCGACGTGATGTAATATAAAACAGCATAAATGTCATTTTCGTGAAACTGAGCAAAATATCGATATGTTTGAGTGAATGTCTCCTGAGTTGATGGACTTCATGGTTTTGGTATAATTTTATCCTAAAAAAGCCCGCAGCTCGTGACTTCAGAACAAAGTTTTGCACTTTTTCAATTCCGTTTATATGTTTGCACGCTGCAGGCATGGGAGATTAACTTTGGCAATGGCGCAGTAAATTTCAAAATATAATGTTCTCAAAGTCTAAGCTTTAACATTCTACTGATTTATTTTTATCTTTTCTTACCATTACAAAGGCATTTCAGATTCTCGGAAAATTTGTAAAAAAATCTTCTGGGACGCGATGAGGCGTATTCTATGGAAATAACTTAAACTTTACTTAAATGTACCAAAGTAAAAAAATCATGCAAAACATTTCTTGAAACAGTTTCACGAAGAGATTTGTTTTTTTAATTTGACTTTCAACCTAGACTTTTTTGCAAGTTGTTTTCACAGAATCACCTATATTGGAAAACTGATATACTTTTAATAAAATGCACATAATGTGCAATATTGCAATTGATGATGCATTTTTTGGTATTAATAAACATGATTATTTTGCTAAAACGAATAACAACTTTGAAATGACATAAGTTCAGAACACAATTTAACAATCTAATGTACATTTACAAATTCAACATTTTGTCTATTAAATAGAACTGAAATTCATTGTTATCTTTATTCCTAAGGAATAGCACACAAAGGATGGTTATTGAAAAATTCTTTTTTGTTTGTGTAAATACTTGAATGGGCTTTGTTAGCAGCCCAACCCGTTACTAGCTTTGTAGTTGCAAGTTTATATTATACCTGCCAAGTCTATTAAGTTTTGACTTAATAGAAATTATAATTAAAGCAATTTTTAACAAGGAAATGTAGTTTGCCTGACAATGCTCTTAATGTTGCACATTTGTGGCTAATTTGAATGCAGTTGTTTCTATGCAGGTAAATTTATGCGATAATGAGCGCAACTATATGCTGATGCAAGAACTCAAAACAAATTATGCAAGCGACATATTAAGCTATTAATTACAATTTACCTTGCTAATTTTACATAAATACCATAGTATGTTAAAGCCAGATTTACTTGCTATGTTTATAAGGTAAAAGGGCGGAGAACATGCAACGTGTTTTTTTACTATGTCAGCCAGTTTCTGTAATTTGACGAATTTACTCTAATGACAAATTTTAATTTTTGGTTAACTTAAATGGCCGCTATGAGAAACATGTAGTAATATTTAATTAGCATTTATTGTGTTTAAAGTCATCTCTTAGTGTTCCCAAGTGATATTGTAAATTAGTTTTAATACTGAAATTGGTCCAATTTAGGTAACATAGATCTCAAATATTGATGAAAAGCACGTGATCCTCTCGCTGTCAGACAAAAAAACTCATATTTACTGTCATATTTACCCTGATATTGACATTAATGAAATTTAATCTGAACTTTGGATTGCGTCATATAATGTCTACAAACATCACATTTATCGATTTTTAATTTCGAAAATGCGTTTATGTCTATTTCATTAAGGTTATATTACATTGTCATGCGTATGTTCTTTCTTATTTCATATATGCGAACATAGTAATAACATTTCTAATTGGATGCTGAATTCTTCGTTTCCCTTGCCACGTGTACATGAAACAATTCTTCTGATTTTTATACATGGCTGGGTTTATTGATTTTTTTTCCAATTTATTCCCTCTGTATATACTCTATTGCGCGGTTAACAAGTAGACCAAAACCCTTGTTGTCAGTCAACTACAGCTGCTGCATATTCCTGGGATGAAATCTGAATTCCCATTTTCACATCGAATAAGCCTAGACCAAACGTCGGATGCTCAGTCTGGAAAATACAATTGTTGTCCACTACCTTTCTATTGGACTTCTGTTCACGTGGGCGGTCGTTTCTTAATTTTTTTCATCGATTTTCAATAATGGTGTGAAGTTACATGTACAGCGTCCATTTTGCAATGTGGCTTCCTGGAATGGAAATAATTTAAAATACTCATTAATGGCTGTGAAACCATGCTGCTTATAAGGGCTTCACCTATTGCCACTTTGGTTAATGTAATTTTTAGGTATAATTATTTTTACGAATGTGTTATTGGGAAAATCTAATGGTTTGGCCCTAAACTGTCGTCCTTATAACCACGACTAGCTGTGGGCGTCATTCAGTCAAATTGAATAAACAAAGCCACACATGTATTGGATGAATTATTTACATTTCAAACAGCATCGATAAAATAAAATTACACCAAAACTCATTTCATGTTTTATATTTTACTTCAATATATGTTTTATTTATTTTTCACGCTACACTTCGACATAATGCAATATCGTCAAAACTCATAACCTGCTGTACATAATTATATCATGCTAAATATACAAGTTTTTTAGACATGAAACGTATGGTTTACTGTATAGCAATTTATGAACATTTCCGAAAACTCGTAAATGTTCAATATAACAACAAATACGTATTTTGATATAATAAGCACGTATTGTATCACGAAAATTGTTTATTATGTGTAAACAGTATAAGAGCATATTATTATTATGATATATTGCAGTATATATATATATATATATATTGAGGTGACTACCTATTGAGTGCCCCTATGGTTTGTGCCCTTTCACTTGAGAAGTGAAAGGAAGGACTGTAAT
>JAQGBW010001462.1:0-25740 GCA_034698625.1 Julus scanicus
ATTGTAAACGAAAATTTTGATAAATGAATTTAGGCAAACATCCCAGAATATAGCAATAGTAAGCAAGAATTTAAGAGCAATTAAAGAGTGAAAAATGAAATTAAATGGCGAAATTAGTGTGCAAATAGCGTCAAATACCGCAACTCTGGATCTGAGCTACATACAAGATGTGTCAGTTGTTATTACATTTGGATTTATATACAGTGTTTTATTTTTTTTTTCATAACTTTTAGTATTGTAAAAACTGATATTGGATGTAATCACTTACAAACAAACATGAATATCTCAAATTGTGTATCCAAATATTGGCTAGATTTTCTACAAGATTCATTGAATCATTCATGCAAGTATTTGAGCATTAAGTGAGTCATGTTCTGAATATTTTCATTAAGTTTGTTGTCACTTTTAGGCAAATTTTTTTTCTGATATTGAAATGTAGCCAATTGTGTTCTACTGTATAGATATCGATTTTTGAAGTATTTGCCTTTAGCAGGCATACATGAATCTATCTGAAATGTAATTGAATAAGTAAGCTGGTTTCAAATTTTCACATTGAGCAAGTGAGGCACCTTGTATGTAGGAGTAACTTCTTGAAGGCAGGAAAAACCTGAATATATTTCGTACTTGCCTTTGACGCAAGGATATCTATTATAAAGGCAAAATAGAAGATTTACACATTATTTTAAATTCAAATCCAGTTTCGTCCCATTTCCATTCTAATTCAGTGAACCTGTTCTCTGGTAAATACAAACTTCACGTCAAATTACGTAGTATACGAAGCACCTCCCTTCACCGATTATTATTTTTTTTTTTTTTGCATATCAAAGCAATCTTGTGCAGTTTTGCATTTCAAACAATCTTGCCATTAAAGGTTAGAGAAAATATCGATTAGATGGTTACAAGGTATGAAGAGAGAAACGACGAGGAAAGCACAAGCCACAAAAGCCACCAATTAACAGATTGGCACCTAGTTGGAGATACATTTGGTATGGAAATAACTATTAAAATCGTTGGCATTTTAAGACTTACCTTGAAAACTGACCTACACAGAAAGTTCTCTTTAACGGGAAGCAATCTGAAAAAAAAAACCATGAATATCAATCAGAACAATTTAGTTTTTAAAGATTGTTTTTTTTCTAAAATATGATACGAAAACTTAAATGAAATGAAAAAAATGAAGATAAATCAGCCCAATTTAAACAAACTATACTAACTTGGCCATTTCGCTGAGTTGGAGTTTGCCATCTTTATTGGTGTCGAAAATTTGCAGCTGAAAGGTAAATCAGGTTGTTCAAATTAATTTTTGCACTATTGAAGGAATCGCCATTTGGTAGCCGTAATTGTGTTTTTTTTACTTACAAGGGTATCAGTATATTCGATGAGTTTGTCTTCAGATACCTCTCCATCTTTCTTGGCCTCTTTCAGAAGATCTCTTAGGAAGTTCTGAAAATAGCAAGTTGGTTGAAATAAGTTGTCTACAAACTTGCTAAATGTTGGTGCTAAATTAATTAAAAGTTAAAGGTGAAAGGCAAGAGTCAGAAGTTGAAATAAAAACATGGGCTTTTAGGTCAAAAGTATAGGCTCATTTCTTATAATAGAATTTTTTTTAAACTAAATGTACGGTTAGGTGTTTAGAAAATTTCTTTTGCAGATAGCTCAAATATGAAATTTATAGTTACAGTGATGATTTACCATATAAATCACACTTATATATACGCACTATCTTTTTTATAACCCGGATGGAAAGCATATGAACTTATATGGCACCTATTTGGTCCTTTAATAACCATTTAGAGCTAATACCACTTAATGACTGTATACTTCATATTCATGTAGGGGCTTAATTATCATTCAGTGTATACAGCTATGTAATGATTATTATACACTTTTTAATGGTCATATACATTATATGAGGCATTTATGTATGCCAAGAATAATGTAAAATTGACATACATAAGTTTAAACTGTGTGAACATAGAGTATGTGAACTTATATGGTTAGACACGGGCATTTGTGACCACAAAGCATGGTATTTATGGCAAACATGTGTTTATACCATAACTGCACATGCCCATATATAGTATGCCTATATTTATGGAAGAAATCATGAGAGCACATGAATGGGCAAAACGGAAACATATGTTCAAGCTGTATGGAGATATGTGGACATACTGTATATTCGGATGTAGGTAATATAGTGACATATATGGCCAAGGAATTATTGGTTCATATGTCCAACCACCATTTTGAAAGTTTAAATTAGTTAGACTGACATGAGCAAATGTCAAAGCTTCCAGCTTTGTAAATGCAAGTTTCTGTAAAAGCTGGGCATTGAAGACAAAGAATTGATATGACATCAATATTTGGAATATCCTCGTTTTACCTTCAATTCATCCGCTTCAATATAACCGCTGTTGTCCTGATCGTACTCTCGCCAGATCTGCCAACATGAAAACAAATTAATGCAAAAGACAAGGACCTTCAAAATAATTTCGGGATAATAAATTGCTAACGTAATTACTGCTGTCAGAAATTTGGCAGAGCACTAATGAGGATATATTTAAAATTGGTTTTCATAAATTACTCCCTATAGGACTTTGAAACGCGTGCTTTTAAGTTACACAGAATGCTCAATATTAAGAGCATACTCAGCGCTTTGGGAGATGATTTATTGCATATTTAATGCGACAGTCTTAAATATTGACTAATTAAGAGCTTATATACTAAACCAAGTGGCAAACCTTCATAAATTCAACGCTGGAATCCAATGGGTTATCAAACCTGAAGAGCAGCAAGAAATTTTCTTCCATGGGAAGCAACTGGGCCAACTGAAAAAGGTACACAAATAAAACATATTGAGTTGAATTAGTTTAACAAAATCTTTAAAATTCCTTGAAAATACTTTGGAAATAGCGTGTATAGACTTCATGAATACCAGTGTCATAACTTATGTCGTAGTATATATACCTAATCCCAAAGTGAACATTTATCACCATTGTCTAATCTCCATCAGCCGGATGCGTATTCAAGACTGGTGATCTTTCACTAAATTTAGAGCCTTTGAGACGTGTTAGTATCTTGTGAAAAAAAATAGTAACTGATGCACTCGACCTGAGCACCTTTAGAACTTCATTTATAAAAGCAGATATATATATATACAACTCAACAAAAGCAATAATAAATGGTGGATTGTTGGCATTCCTTGGGTACTGCATGTGGTAATGTAAAAAGTCGTAAACGAATCTACTCCAAGGACTGTAAACGTCTGTAAAACTCATTTAAAGAGCTATTTTTCAGGCCAAGCTACTGTATACATTGGTTACATTCGCTGAAGAGTAAATATAAAGGATTTAAACAATGGAAAGTAAAAGCAAAAACTCAAGACAAGATCGATTGATGTTGAACTTGAACTGAAACATTTGGGCAAGTTTTAACAAGCTTACATCAAAGAAAGAGTGGTTGCCAATATTTCACTTTTCAACTCGTGCGTAAATGAAATGTCGACATCTAGATGTGTTTTTTGTATGTCTGGTAAAATATTTCTTAAATCTAAAATGTAGCACACGCTTCTCATGAAAAATTTCCTTGCATAAATAAATGTGCATTGATTGCATTGGTGTATCAGAAGAATATCTTACTGACAGATGATGTTTTGTAGATGATTATGCAACTTTTTTTAAATGATCAATCACCTGTTCCTGACTCATTGAACCATATCTTAACTGATGTACAGTATGCATATGTGCAGTGATAAGATACACACATACTTTTGTTCTGCATAGAATAAATTTAACAAAATTACAATGATGATGATTGTGCTACTAAAAACAGGAGCCATCATTGATCTAGTTCAGTTAATGTTTTCTTATGTTATAGGAAAGTATCTAAACAAATCACTTCGTAAAGATAACACATTTTCTTAATACGTTTGTTGACACCTTTAAAGTAGCTAAAAAGTTCAAACTATAGATGGGATTCTTATCAAATCCATCTTAGGATGGGATACATGCATGCTCTTTTTTTGAAATAAGCATTCGTTAGCCGAAAATAGGACAATATCTTATTTTATCTGTGCAAGATGCGAAAATGCCTTATAAATAATGTATGAATACTGGCCATGTGAGTAAAATTGAATCAAGGAGAATTTGTGAAGAGAATAAAATTACGACGATGAAAAGAGACACTTTACGGCATTTTTATGGACACGGTAGCATTTTCCCCTGGGAGACCATCTTAATAGGAGAGATGGTTTTAGATGCTAGCCTATAAAAGATTGGACTTGATAGCTATTCAAATGCATTAAACCGAGCATTTTTATTTGAAACGATGAACGTGGCTATGAAATTGTTATCCGAGAATGAAACGGTTCAAAAAGACGCTTTTAGTCAGGATTTTACCCTCCAGGGAAAGGTTGAATCAAATAAAAGCGACAAAAGACATATTACAGGGTGGTATCACTTCATGTTTAAAATCAGAACATGTGGTGTTGGAATAGTTTTTTCGGAATATAGCAACGTTTACAGCTATCTTTGGTTAAATTGTTTTAAAGGGCAGTTTAAGATGAAGAATTTGAATAGCTGTTTCAAGGAATCTTGAACCTTAAACTATTTAAACAAGTTCAATTGTCAATTACCTCTCTAATTTCAATTCTACCATCTTGATTGTCATCATATGCCTCCATGAAACATTCCTTCAATTCTGCCAGCATAGCATCTGACACAACCTGAAAAATAAGAAGAAAAAAAAACATTTATTACATTGTGTTGCTTATTTATATGAGTTATTGTTTAATATTTAAAATATATGATGCTTATTTTTAATTATTCAAACCTAAACATACTGCTTAAAAAATGAAGATGATAATTACGTTTACAAAAAGCTTGTAGAAATTTGTATAATGTGTCCTGACTTGAGAAAATTTGGAAACGTGTATACCTGTTGTCTTTATTGTTCATTTATGTTATGATATGTTTATTTACACGCTAACAACACGAAGCATGTTTATGATGTCTTCTGGACAGACAATCATTGCATCATCATTATAGTCCAATGACATTAGGGGACATTATCGATTTATGATTAGATGCACGCCTCTTTAAACGCTAATTAGACACATCAATCTTAGATCATTGATGCTTAACACCATGCTGATGCATAACAGTTTGGTCAGATGTCACGAGGTGCTTGTCAGTTCCAATTTAGGTCAGTTGAACGCATATATAGTGTTAGCACACTGATCATAATAGTATTGATTTTGATATGTGCAGCAGTGACATTTTCATAACCTCTGGTGGCGCTTCTCAGCATCCTAATTTGCATATGAATAATGCAACTTGGTGATGGCATGCAACTTGATGCAAGAGTACACATCAGATATGCACATTTTCTGCTTTTGACCTATTTAATCCAATCATATTCCACTCTGACAAATTGGAATATGATATAAACACTATTGTGTAAGCCATACTTCACAATGTTTATTATTTGCTCGGCACGGGTCAACCATCTTCATTTATCACTGCATGTTACACTATGAATACATGCGTGCATAAATATGACAGTTCACATTTATCTAAATTTTCAATCAGAAAATGTTAAGAATTAACCTCGTCATAGTCACAGATAAGTTATATAAAGCATTGACATTGTGAGCATGTGATAAATGTAGCTTGGATAGTTCATCTCGTTAACTACAATATTCTTCTTGTTCTTTGTGAAGATATGGGTTTTCATTCAATAGTTTGGTCCCAAAAAGCAAAATACAACAAAATTGACACTACATACAAGTATATTCGCAAACACTCAATATAGAACTGGTCTTAGTTAGAATCAAGGAGAATTTCTTTACATTACTGATGTAATGCGTTTCTCATTTAACTGTCACCATAAATGGACACTAGCAACACTCTAATAAGTTTCCAGTTCTAAGTTAGCCTAGACTGATAATACTTAGACAGAATAAGAAATTTCTAGTTTCTTTACCGTAAAGACGTGATTACAGTGAGCGTGACAAATGAAGGGTTTAGATTGCTTTTCCTTGGCAGCTATTGTTATATAGATTTCAAAACGAATTAAGAGTGCCATTGCTGAGTGTTCCTAACATTGTTGTTGCCAACATAACTAAATAAAATGGTCTGAAACTGTCCATCAAGAGCATTTTTGTCGATGGAATGAATTGCTTACTATTAGAAATCATTAAGCTTGAGTGAGTGCTTATGGGATGTTACACTCAGTATTGAGTTTTAATCTTTTAGTGTTGCCCTCTGCCATTCTTGGTTTCTTCTCATTATTTCATTTTCAATGATGTTTGGCTACATTTCATGACATTTCCGTCTTGTTGAACCTTGTGAGCCATGAGCATGTATTTTTATTGGTGTTGTCTAGGTGATAATCCATCCACAATCTTATCACACTCCTCAAGTGCACATGAAAACGGATTATATTTCGAAAACAATTTTCAATTTAATTCCATGTCATGGAAGTAAATTTTCTGTATTTTTGCTGTAATCTCGGAGACATTTTAATACAATGTCATGGTATTAATGGTGTACTCGCAGAAGTTTTACTGAAAGTTCTGTAGTGCAGCAAAGTTTTGAAATCATAAATACGTAGTTTAATTACTGCGGATTTCAAGATGCATTTTAGTAACATCGCATTTGCAAGAATTAATTTGTTTAATTATATTGCCAATTAAGTATTTTGTCTTATAATGTCCTTAAGACACTCAATATCCAAACGAGAATTAGTCAGAAATAATGAACATATTCGTGACAGCGTCATGTTGTATTCATTTTTTTTAATCTTATCTTTTGTTCTTAAGGCACATATACCACTTGCACAATTTGGCTTAAGCTTATAGCCACATCTGTGGGCAGTTCTAAAGCCATGTTGAAACTCATGATGTTCTTTATATATTGCACTAAGTAGCCTTCCAGAATGTCATTTTTGCTTGGCAGAATTGCCTTATCAAGCAATCAGTGCTCGATTCTTGCACTACAAACAGTGCGGTTACCATGGAGACCGACTGGAACTGTCAGCAACTCCATGTCCAGTCTGGTTCTGGTGCCTCCCATCATTTTGCAGCAACATATTTTCAAAACAGGGTTATCCCATCCACTTTGTTGGCAGTAAGCATCCGCAACGCCAATGCAATTTCAACTCCCAAGTGCCCAAAATGCTGTCCATTTCAATGTCCCAATTTGAATTTCATGTAAGTTTCCGGATGTCTGAGGCCAGCACTCCAATACCTTTTCACGGTCCGTCATGCACGTATGTCATTTGGCTTACTCGTCAACTGCCAATGAAACTTGAAAAAAGTGGAAGAAGGAAAAAAATGGGCTTTTCACATCAGGACACGAACACACTGGGTTTATTTTACGATCGTCAACACGTCGTGTGGCGGGCCGATCCGCGATTACAGTACATAAGGAGATCTTTGGGAAAATTACAGATCTTCAAAAAGAGGTCTGGCGTCTCCCTTTATGTTCCAAAAGCGCCTAAGCCAACAGTTGTAATCCGAAGAATGTAATCAGATTTCCAATAAAGGGAGATTACTTATCGCATTAGGTTCGCGAAAAGTAAACTGCCGACGCTCTCTTGTGGAAACCTAAGAAGAAAATTTGGTGTTTTTCCGAAAAATGTTACGCAGTTTAAGCATGGCTTTATTGAAAAAGAAATGGCTAAACGACCTAGGAAACAATGCAATGGCCAAATTATGCAGACGCTGCACACTAAACTCTTTCGATCGTGACCGTTTTAAACCCTTGGCGATGCTTTCTTTTCAAGCTTCGCACATATCTAACCTTCTACTTCAGAACATGTACGTACATGTATGCAGTAATTCGAGTAGTGCGTAACTACCTTATATTTAACGAAAATCGTTTTTCGTTTTTTTACTAAGCCCTCGTTATTTTTCTAAAGTTTGTTTCAAGTTAATTTGGAACGTCTAGTTTTTTTTTCTCCAGACTTAAATAATTTGATCAACTAATCAATTTGCACCACTCTTAGAAGCCCTTAGATGCCATCTGTTAAGTTTTCTCAATATTTTTTTGCTAAAATATCTCCATATTTTTAACATATATTTAAAATATTAAAAGTTTTTATTTTTTATTCTCATCAGGGTGGATGAAAATATAGGGATTGTCACATATAAGATCATTTATGTGGAAAAATGGCATACGTGGACATATCAGACATTGGATATGCTGTATTATGTATATTGTATTTGTTCATAAATGATACTGTATGAGTGTACATTCTAATATACTGTATCTCCACACGTCTTCATAGATATCAGCTTTATGTTATGGACATACGACTGATAAGGTATTATTTAAGTTTTGAGGTAAAGGAATTAAGTTGTTTCTGGACAGTTTTGAATGAAATGTGCACTTGTTAGATTGTCTTATTATTATTTTTATAACGTTAATATACTACTGTAATTGAACGTGGTGAACATCACCAGATGTGCAAGAGTAATGACACAGTTATTTTAAGCTTAAGATTTCCTTCAAGATCATGTTTTTCTAACACAAATTTGGTTCAAGTTACCTAATTGAAAAAACAAACTCTTTAGCTAAGAGGCACCTCATACTGTCAGTAAATTCCAAATATTTCGAAGTATTCTAAGAAACGTGCTCAATTGGAAGCATTCATTATATTTAATAGTGTTTTCTCGGGCGATTTAGTATAAATCTTGGCAGTTTTCCAGTCAACGCAAACATTAATATCACAAAAAAATGCTATTGAGTTACTAAAGTATACTTTATAATGGCGTCTGTTGAACTTTAGGATGAAGACAATCCCAACTTCCTATCTGCTTTTTCTTCATTTCAACAAAAGAAATTTTCCAGTTACATAAAAAATGACGGCGGGGATTTGCGATAGGAAAGAAAACCTAGTAAATATATTAATATATGTTTTAGTTGAAAGATTGGGTAAAGCTACAGAAACTCTTGAATTTGTTGGAAAACGGCATGGCCTCTGGTGTTTCTATGCTCTTGTGAGCAATTTTACCTTGAGATTGGATTGCTATCCAAAAACATCAACACAAACGAAAGAGGAAAATTTGGTATTTCAGAAGATACTCACCCTTTGAATAAAAAAAAACCTTTCACTGATAAAAACCCGCATTAAAGATTTAAAACATTTAAAATACGTTCCCTCTTATCTAACTTAAAGATGCAAGTAGCCGCAAGGTATACCATGGAAACTGTCATTGAAATGGTTCATTTGACATTTACAAGTATAAATGTTCAAAAATAATGCTAGAAAAATGGTAGTTTATGAAAGTGCACGCAGCCAAATTTAGCTCAGAAAAATAGTACGGCAAGTTCACTTTTGCTAGGCGTTACCATAGGTTACCATTGTGCAAATGGACACTATTTATAATAACATACTCGGAAAATACTTCTAGGCATGTTGCTGATAAACAACAGGATAACGTGTAACTATGACAACGGCGAAATGTTGAACTGCATGATGATGAGTTCTTAATGTAAACCTTTGTCTGATATCTGGAATTGAGTCAGCTAATTTTGCTTTAAAGCCTCTACACGTTCATGTATATAAGAATAAACATGATATAAGAATCGTTTATCATTGTTATCGATAATTAATACATGTGCTGATTGACGATTACAGCATGATAAATTGTAAACGTATCATGTTTTATAAATTGTTACTAACTAGGAATTTACGGTTTAAAACAAGGTATTCGTGAGCAGGTTTAATCACCTGCATTTGCATGTATAATGCAAATTTATGTAACAACCTGGTGATAATTTTGGTAAAAGGAAGAAACATTTTGCCATAGTATTTGAGGGGATTAGATTCAGCGCTACAAAAATACGTTTTGCTTTTAATACAGGATTACTCATAATGAATTTAGTAATTTGTATTCTATGCACGATTATATAGCGCCAAAACTAAATTGCAAATGTCAAATTATGCAGTAACAAGATTCAAAATGCGAAATTAATCTCCACATGAGCTCACGCATTAGACTCGTCGACTGTCGTGATTGACAAGAAAACTGATGACCGTTCGGACCTGATATCGTTTAATTATTGGCTACTCATTTCATTATGTCCAATAAATAATTTTATTTGCAGGAACATAGTTCGTAAAACTGAATGTGCTGCTAATGAAGCGAATATAGCTGGACGCAGTTTTTCTCTCAGTCTAATCAGTGATTATAGTTAACGGATCTTGTCGCAAATAGCCGCTTTAAACATAATTTGATGAATGAATTGGAACACCAAAAATGTGATTATAGGTTTTTTTAGAGCCTGGCAAATATTTTACTGCCTGGGAAAGTGTTACTACGCAAGCGAAATGCGAACCCGCTAATCCCCATCAACGATAAATTAATCGCAAAACCTATAAACCTGTAAGTAATTCCATAAATGCCTCATCACATCTTTCCTCTGAAATGTGTTTTTTTTTTCTTCATGCACATTCCCAGTAGTGAAGGACGGTGAAGATCTATTGTGATGTAGCTCAAGGATCCAAATCTCCAAAGTAATGAGAAAAAGTATTATGGAAATAAAACCAGTCACCCAAAAAGAACAGTAGCATTTTATTTTATTGGCATTTATATTTTTAATATAAGAACGAATGCAGGGAATGACAAGGGACTATATAGGTAATTAGGTGATGTTAATTAGACGTTTGTATGCAATATGACGTTTCAAGAGCTGGCCCCTGAAAAGCGGCAATCATTGTTAGCTTCTAAGCTTGCTTTTTTGCCTGTCTACATTTTCAGGGGGCAGCTAAAATGTTAGAATTAAGAACCTCGTTATTCGTAATTGGTTAATCATAAATTCGATTTATTGTCTTTAAAATACCATTAATTTGTAATATTCATATTAGCCATTTACGCTTTTAGAAAATTCTTGAAGCTGCTGCAAAATCGTTGCAATCTTTAGGTCAGGTATGACCTATTATTATAAGTACAATCTGACGATGTAAAAGTTATAGGGGAAAGTCATGTTGCCAGAAAATCGATGGTTTTTTTTATACATTTTAGTCGTTAATAATGACTAAACATGTAAAAGCTTTTAAGAGTTAAAACTATAAATAACTTACTGTTATCGCGTTTTATGTTAACTTAAAATGTACCAGAAAAACGCGTACTTGTACTAGAAACGTTTTCCATTGAATTTTTTATATGGCACCTTATTTTTTGTAATCCTGTAAGATTTCTGGGCAAATTTAACATTTCTGAGAAACATACAAAACATTTTTTTCAAAGAAAAACAAGTCGTGCCTGAATAATATAATTTCAATAAATCTTAAATAGATTTACATCATTGCTATAGCAACTGCTGGCTTTGTGATTTTTGTGATTTCTAACTTCTAGTGAATTCTATCATCATAACGACAGTAATATGTCACGTAGTTGGAACAGGACGGATCAATTCCGCTACATCTATAATCAGTTAAAATAATTTATTCCAATTCGAATATAAAGTGAAAGCTTAAAATGTTAGATCAGTGTTCCGGATGATTGATTTCCGAATAATCCAAGCTTGCTTTATGTCTTATAATTTAAGAATCATGCCATTTCATTTTGGACTAGGAATGAATAGTCTCTAACATAAAAAGGTTTATAAATGGTTTCCAAAATATCTATCTAATCCAGCACATTCGTATATCTGGTCGGGCATATTGACATTTTTGTTTCTGATCCTTTATCTTATTCCCAACTGAAGTGTTTCCTGATTTTTCATTCAACTGAACCCACTGTTAGTCGCAGAAGAATAAATCATAAATACCCGAGTTTTCTAATACAGTTTCACTCTCAATGGACCACAGATACTTCCTTAGATATATCCGAAATTGAGACGTACCAAATTCCCTATCGGTTACCTGTCTGTCTGTCTTCCAACCACTATGATTTCAAGCCACAGTTTTATTCCTGTTAATGTCACATACCATTTTGTTTTAAATAGAATCACAGATTATCTGGAAGAAAATTCAGATTGCACTGTTTCTTAAACAAAATTTCTAAATATTTTTTAAAATTATAAAGTATTTTCACTAATCTTTTTAAAAGTGACAAAAAAGTTTTACTAAATATTTCTGGTGATAGTAGGATAGATTGGGCAGACAAATATTGCAAATATGGTTGCATTTTTTGCAGCAGTTTGAACCTGAATAAGATTTTATCAAAGCAAGTGTCCGAAAAAATGAACGTTGGAAATCTAAAACACCACTTGTTCATTCAGTTTGTACTCTTGACGACTTCTTGAGACAACAATCGTATTGGCGTCAAATTGTCAATAATTGCCTAGTGTGTGGCTAGCTTAAGAAGAAAATGCTGTTCGCCTCAAGAGGACGCCGTAAAGGAGCAGGGAAATAATCCGCAATGCGCATTTTTTAAAGCTCACAGAACACGTAGGGGGGGAGAGAGAGCATCGTTGCAATTTTATTTCCCAAGCACCGAAAATGTGCATTGACACCAAAAGGATCGTCGATACGTCGCTTTTTTCGATATGCAGTTCACGTTCACCGAGTTTATGTCAGGGGGTCTTTATTCCCTACCATTGCATCAAATGGTCTTTGTCGTTTAGGCAAGTTCAGTTCAACTTTAAGAATTTGCAGAGTTTGCGATTTTTTTTACTGCAAATTCAATTTCCAAAATTAAGAATGAACTCATGTGACCCAAATACGTCCAATTGTGGAAAATTTATAGAGGGTCATATATATATGCCATTTACTGTACTTGTATAATATTCTCCATACTCGTGTATGTTTGGAAACTTGTATAAATTTGTACAGTATAACCGATGCTTGGGACCGATGAAACATGATTTTAGAGAGGTTATTCATTTTCACAAGATGCGTTTGGACAGGTTCTACTGTATGACGTTTTATTTTATTGTATCTGTTATTGCTCAAACGGTCAAGTATGGCAAAAATTGTTAATGCAAGGATAAGATATGGACGTATATGCTTGGACAAAACAGGAAGTGGGCACGTATGGGCATATATCTATTGGTTTCTATTGTTATTTGGACACCTTATTGATTTTAATTGTTTTCTATGGTTCATGTATTGACTTCTATTGGCTTCTGTTGACTTCTATGGTTTAGCTGTATTGATTGAACAATAGAAAACAATAGAAAACAATAAAACCAATAGAAATTTTCTATTGATACCAATAGAAAACAACGTTTCAAATAACAATAGAAAACAATAGAGTATTGTTTTTTTCACCAAGGTATATACTTAAATATATGGACTGATATGGTCTGTATTCGCATAAATGATAAATCATAAACTAAAATGGCATGTATACTTGTATAAAATATTTCATTTACTATATGAATATACCATTTTCCTCACATGTTGTTCGCACAAATTTGTGTTTTTGTAAGTAGTTTTAATAGTTGGAAGCAAGTTAAGTTTACTTGTAATTAATTTAATGAATTATTAGCTAAATCATTAATGGCCAAATGCTTGCGATTTGCTATATTTACACATGCGTTTATATACTACATTCTTGAGAAATCGAAGGAAAATGTTAGCATTTAACTACTTCTATAATCTCCAACGGTTTACTGTATAATGCAAATATAAACAGCAATTTCACCATTGCGAAATACTCCTGGCAACACATTTACGAACCCAATTTTATTATAATGACTGTCATAAAATCCGCTGCAAACTGGAATACATCCGAAGCTTAGGTACATCATTTCCAATGTGCAAGTTTAAAAGTGGGTGAATTTGCTAGCATCGATTTTCGTGCGCAATATGTCATATCAAATTCGTTTTAATTTAGTCGATAATTTCGTTAATTACTTCTGCAGGTATAGGACTGGTTATATTCAGGGCTTGTAATTGGCTAGGGCTCCAAACTGCATTGCGCCGTTGTTTTAATGAAGGGAAGATTTAGGCTTGAAATATATTGGATTTTATGAAAGCTTACACAGAGCGAAAAGCATCTTATGTGAAAATCAATATTTCCTCTTTAATTAGGACGTTGCGGTTTTTCAAACTGTATCTCGCAGTCGAATAGAAATTCAATGCGGATTTCAGATGGCGCTGCAGTCTGAATGCATGCATGGGCATGCTGGTGTAGTACATATTTCGTGTAATGTTGACACAGTTGCACGTATGTCATACTTAATTCAATTAGCATATTTCCCCTTAAATGCATTGTGGTATCTTGTCTTATAGCGCTTCACTAAATAAACATGAAGTTTAGTTAGCTTTGACCTGATAGGTGTATCCTCAAAAGTGCAATCACGTGTGCCTTTAATGTGTCTTCAACTCAATATCAGGCCTAAGGGATCGCTTTTGATGACATCTTATTTTCTAGAAACTACTTTTTGACCCCGAGTGCAGCTGTTGTGCCAACGCGGTGATTCCTGTACTGAATACAACGCTGCCAATTATCCTAGTAATGCAATTAAGCCTCTCCTTGTAGAGACCTGTATTGTATTACTAATGAAACTAAGGTGAATTCGAGGGTTGGTGCGGAATTAGTTTGCTCAAGATTAAAACGAAATCTTTCCTTTTATCTAGGATCATTTTCAGTGAGCTATATCATCTTCCAATCTTTTCTTAGAGGATTTGAGGAAAGGCTTAGATACACACTGCAGAGTGTGTCGCAACCATCTCGATAAGAACTTAATGGACTCTGATAGTTCTGAAATTAAATTAGCAAAACTAATGAACAAAAGATGGCGCTGAAAAGCATTAGCTATAGCCATTGATAATACATTAGCACTTAAAAAACTTTTTCACGTCGAAATATTTGAGAAAACTTTTTGGATAACTTGGATTAAGGAACGTGTTTGAGCTTAGGATATATTTGTCTGGGTTAGGTTACTAACAGGTTGGGGCTGTTTGTTTGTGAGCTTATCATTTAGCTTATCATGTTGTAAAAGTTGTGCTTGGGCTTAAGCTTAAACTGAAATAAGTCGATGTATGTGTTGCAATGTTTTATACTCATTTTTGAGATCTTGAAATCTTTTATGCAGATTCATTTATCTTGGATTGGCTTTAAGGCGTTGTCTTGTATAGAAAATCTACCCAACAAGTTGTACATGTTAATACTGAATCTAACAACCTTAATATTTTTGAATGATAAAATACATACTATCTTTTGTTAAATATTTCAATATTTATTCGAATAGTCACATATTTTGTGAAAGAATTTTGTTGCAGCTTTGCTTTATACTTTGTAAATACCTGAACAAGTTTATTATTTAGTGATTGATTTTATTGATTTATAATGTATATACACATTGCGTATGTTTTCAAGTGATTAATTGTGTCTACTATTTATATTTTCAGACATTTTTCGAATGCACCCACACCTTCGGCACCTAGAAAAGGCAAATAAGAAAGTTTTTTTTCTTATTATTATATTTATTGTAAATACTTCTAAACTTATGTTAAAATACAGACGTTTGCATTGAATATTGATAAATATTCACGGAAATACTTTCGTTTTATATCAATGTTTACAAGAATGGGTGTTGTTTGAATAAATGTTATCATAATGGTGTATTTTTTGAACATTAATTTCAATATCTGTACATTCATAAGAGATCATTGTTTGGATGTATAAGGACGTGTTAATCGCTTTTTCTTCATAAAAGGCAGCCTGTTTCTCTTGTGCTATTCTCTAAGATGATCGCAAAAATAGCATTTCCCTTTTGGTAGACAGCAAAAACACAAAAGAAATATCTGCCACCTATGGTGAGAAAAAGTGCATTGCCATGCACTAACAGGGCGTAGGTTGCTTTATTGCAGTTCTTCATCCTTTGTATAATTTCTTGTATGAATTTGAGCGTTATACGCCTGCTTTCTTTATGTCCTCCTGGACCTGCCCATATTGCATGGTGTCATCCATGTATTTCTGTATGTCATTCTATTTCCGAATGAGTAAATCGTTATATCACTGCTTTATCGTAGCACTGTGGTTTTGTCATGTGACCATTCTCATCTGAACACTATAATTTAATGGCAGGTGAAAAAAAATTTGACAAGACTATTGTTCATCCATGTGAGCATGATGTTAATTTACATCCTCATGACAATGTTAAATGGTCCAGGAATTCAAGCGGTAACTAGTGATTAAGCATTAGGTGAATACTATCGAATGTGCTCATTAGTGCGCACATTTGGAACGGCATCAGTTTGACGCGTATGGATTGAAAACGTGGTATAGATTATTTTCGAGAACATTTTCTGGTAATTCCAGACGGAAAATAATGGGAAAATGGTGGCCTATGGAGGCGATTTGCTAAGAAGAGCCGTATGCTTGTCTCATAAAAACCAATCTAAGAGTCTATCACGCCAAATTTCTCTGCAATAAAATTTGCTCGGCTCTATCATAGGGAAATTAATGGGATGGATACGAAATTCATTACGAGATCAATATACTTCGTCGAAGTTTTCCCAGATATAAACGTGATTATCTCCTTTATGTTCAAATAATATGCTGTGCGTTAAATAGACGATTACATTGGATTCAATGTCGCTGCTGTGATTTGTAATAACCGTTTTGGGATATTGCTGAAACTAGTTCAGTACATGTTTGCTTAATTATGTGCAAACTTTAAGATATTGCAAGATTGCAATTATTTGACATTTCCTGAGTAATTAACTAGGTGACGACATTATTTCGTGTTAATTTTTAGTAGAATGCAGAGAATTGCAAATTAGTGCTCGAAGCTATGTCACAAAACTCAAAATATAGTAATCATGATAGGACAATTCTAGCTACAAGGCAAATATATCTAATTAGTAGCTTTTGTTGTGGATTATCTTGTAGTGTTTGCATAAATAACGTAAACACTAATCCATATTAGCAGTACAAATACTTTTCAACTATTTACTTTTAAGATTTTGCTCACTTTTGTGTGTTACAGCTATTGCAAATAGCCAGAACTTTTAAATTATACATTTCTTAAACATTCTTAGACATGTTTCTATGATGGCCTCTTAACTCTGCCAATTGAGACCTGATGTTGTTAGTGTATAGTAGAAAGCCGGTTAATCCGGAGTTTATAAACTCCGGACAATATTAATCCTTATTTTTTAAATAATTTCTGAAAAAAAAAATATCACAATGTCATCGCTGATTTTATTACATTTATGTAATAAAATACACTTAATAACAGTACGCTGAGCAATAAAAATCAGCGATGACATTGTGATATTTTTTTTTTTAAATTATTTAAAAAATAAGGATTAATATTGTAAATTATTACTAATTAGTAAGTTTAGAAGCAATTTAATTTATTACGGTTAAGAGCGATTCTTCTGTATGCCAAAACAGAATCGAAAATTGCATGACAAATACATTTACAAATGCAAGTGAAAAACAAGATTGTTAACGGATTAATTTAATTACCTCTGGTCCACAGTCTGTCGCATTGACGCTAGAAACGAACTCTCGCAGGAAACTGTCCAACTCATTTCCTTCAATGTATCCATTTGCTGAAAGAAAAAAAAGAAAGAAACAAGTGTTGACAATTAATCAAGTATTCTCTGAAAATGATTGGCTTTGTAAGCTCTTGTAGAAAAGAGCCTAATTTGCGAGTTGGAATAAGTGAAGATAGTGAGGACGAATTGGATAAGTTATTTGTGTCTGCTAGATGTGGAACATCTTATATATATATTGGTGCATTTGTTATACATGTATATGTGTTACATCTAATGTGTTATAACGATGTTACTGTCATCTTCAAAACAGCTTTAATATGCACTGGAGAGTAATTTAAATGCAACAGGCGTTTTTATACTTATCTACATAGCCTATTAGCTAGCAAATAGTTGTTTTTCCTTTTATGAGAAAACAATGCTTTAATGATAGTAATTATGTAAAAATACATCGTTAGCAGACTTGAGTAGACTGTGTCAACCTCGTTTAATTTGGGTAAGTGTGCTGTTATTTCCCATGAATAATCGTTCTTGTATTCATTTGTCCAACTGGTTCTGTGGAAATGATGAATAAACAGTACATTTATTAATGAGCATGAAGAACTAATGGAATTGAGGGTGATGTGGTATTTCTGTTACTCCACCAGGATGACAGCGAAACTAATTTTCATCAACTTTATCTTGCTATTTTTGAATTTAACAATAACGCTTTTTCATTTCATTTTCAAATTATTCCTGTGTATCTATAAAAAACTTTTTTTTTTCTTATTATAAAAAAGTCTATACGCCATTAGGGAATATTGTTGCCTCATCGTTTGAGTGAGTTACAAGCTTGACATGTTAACAAAGATGTATTTACATACGAACTCATTATTGTAACTAAATTATGGGAGTTAATGAAGGTTTTTTTTTTCTCATCACGTTTTATCACCCTTGGCATCCTAATCTTAATTCCTCGTAGGGACACATTTATCAAGTAATAAAGCCATCAAATTTAAAAGTAATTGAATTCTAGAAAATGAATACTGACAAGAGAATAGCTTTTCTGAAGAAACTAAACCAATCATTGCCTGATTGCAGTTCCTGTATTTGTATTAATCAACTCCTTTTCTAATTTATTAAAGCAGACGTGTCTTTTGCTTTACAAGTCAATAAAAGCTAATTTGTCAGATTATATTTCTTGGTTCTCCCTGTGGATAAGGGATTTTATATGTTGTTAGCATCGCACTTATAAGAAGGCAACTTACAACACTTATTTGAGGAAATTAATTTATATTTGAGTTTTTGAATGCTTTATCTAAAAATTGAATTAGTGTATCGGGATTTTGTTCAAACTTTAGACCATTCTTGCAGACAATGCAACTTGCTCAAATTACCTTTGTAATCAGTTTTGGAAACCCTAATTGGTCTGAAGTAGTTAACGAATTTATTTCAATTTCTGAACACCAGTGTATGATTAATTTTGGGGAAACTTAGTTGTTGTATACTCCCTGAATTCCACTAGAAACGTTTATGGCTCATGTTTTAATGAATTCAAGGGTTATTTCAGTGCATTTAGAATTCAAGAGCAGCATATTTGCATTTTATTGGACTACTCGTTAAGGGTTGCTATAACTATTTCATTTTAGCATTTGCTGCCCCTTTAAAAGACTGGTATATAACAATTCAAATAATTTTCTATGTCTTTTCTAATAAATTGGTAAAATAAATCCCTTCGCCTGTGTTTAGATTAGAAGCATGTTTTACATGTACATGTGCCAGAAAGTAAGGAAAAAGAATATTAAAATGTACTTAAAAAATTTAATAACACCATGTATGTAGAATCCCACTTAGAAAATATGAAGTTCTGTCAATTACGAAAGCGTGCGAGCATATGTATATCATTATTAAACATCATGTGGTATTTTCAGGGAAAAAAATATAATAATAGGTTATAAGAAAACAGCAGATGCTGTGGTTTGGCAACAGATGAACATTGCCATACAAAGTTGTTTTGCATTAGTATAAATTTCATCCATGCATCATACTATACATGGAACTAATGAGAAATATTAGCCATTTCTGTGGTTTATTTTTGTGCTATTAGTTCTGTGACGATGTGTTTTTCCAATGGAAAACACATGAGCACGCCTTTGTGGTCATGTGCGATTTCTTTGGTTTCAATCTGAAAATCCATACATGTCAGGGTTGGGTTTCTAAAGCAAATGACGTCAATATGGTGTAATTGAACAAAGGGTGTCAGGCTGCAATCTGCGTTGCCTTAGTTACATGGAAGCTTCTTCCCATCCTGGCAAAATGTATTTTTAATATGAAAGGTATTACAATATCTCAATATACGCTGACGTATAATGTTCCTTTCTAAAAACCAATCCAATTTATGGTGAAAATCTATTTGCTTCACCGATCAGGACCGCCTGTTTATATATATACTTTCGTAAATGCATTTTGTCATTTTATGTTTTTACATCTATAGATTTAGTGCAGGAATGCTGAACTCAGTTTTTTCTTGTTGTTTAATGGATGGAAATTGACTTTATATGAAAGCTTGTTAAAATATGGTTATTTGAAGATGCACTTAAACTATTATTCAATGACTTCTTGATATAAAATACCTACATAGAAATATTCCTGGCTGAATAAGGTCAACTCAATTCGGTATATCCTCATGTTTTCTCAAGAACATGTTATTGTCGTGTTTTGCAATTGTATATATGGCGAGACCAGTTGTGGACATCTAAGTATAATTTGTGTTATATTCTCAATATAGTGTTTGTCTTCAAATATTTATGATTTTGTAAGTCATACATGATCACACATTCGCTTAAAATACGATTTATGGGAAAGCATACCATATATGGGGATGTACAATTATTTCAATTTCACATATATCATTTCCACTTTCCATATGTCTAACTTTTCAGAAAGTTTTAGACAAATCCTGAAAAATTCAAACTATAAATATTGTCACATTTATAAAGTTAAAATGATGGAAACTGTATATGTAAATCCAAAAATAAAATAAAAAAACTTTTTCACATTAAGGATTCCCAGCTGCAATCCATGGGATTTCATGGAACGTAACCACAATAAATTGAACCTGCCTGCTGCAGCATCATAAAATGTATTAGGGATGTGCATACAAGTTTTGCCCTCCTAGCATCTCGTTAATTTCATGCGCCATAAACCATGGATGGTAATGTCAAACCCTTCGCAAATTACAGTTGGCCATTCTGCAGCACAATAACGCCACATAAAAGCACAGCTGGTCAAGCACTTGAGTGGTTGCAGATCTACCAATGGGAGGTGCGTGACCTCAAAACCACAAACACTCCCAGGTCAGTGGTTTGCAACTGATGATGATATGGTAAGCAATAGTATGCCGTTGAGTACTACTGAAAGATATTCTAGATATTTTTTCAAGGGTCAAATGGATGAAATTGACTAGCAGCAGGTCAAACAAATATGAATTATCAAACTAAACCAGTTTGATGTGTTGCATTGTTTGATCCCGCTAACTCTGAAACTGATAGTTTTTACACATTTTTAATCATGTTTAAGCATAAATTATTTGATTGATTCTACCAATACGTTTTTATAAAACTTTTTGAAATATCTAAAATTGAGGAACTGAAAATATTTCATCATACCGTACATGCAGTGTAATCCAGACTCCAGAAGCAAATAAGATTACGCAATGTCTCATTTTTAATGTAGTGCGCTCTATCCTAAAATGGGGGAAATCACTACTATGACTAATACGACTTGCAAGATATTTTTTCGCAATTGCAATCTTAGAAGAAAAAAAAAGTTCCAGTATTATCAAGATTTATATTTGCAGCTTACAAATGCTACTAAGAAATCTATTTCTGGTCAAATTTTTGTGAGTGCCTCTGGATCTCTTTGCCAAACAGACTGTTACTAACAGGCTTACTACAGTATAAAGCTGAACTCCATCATGCGCAAAAGTTCAAAAAGGGTCAACGAGTTTTTTCTTCAAATTATCTCACAAAACTATCGTCAATCCTATTTCTATAAAAATTCTATTGATGGGGAGTTTAGCTTCCATGGGTTGCCAAGCTGCTGGGAAGTTTAGAGCTCGTGGGTTTGACAAAAATCTAAAGAGCGATATAACCCGATTTATGATTGGTTTCATATAGTTGGAACTGAAGAATCGATTTTTGCACCCCAAACGCAGAAACCGACTTTAATAAGTCATAAATCAATAACCATAGAAAAAAAAAACATTCTCTATATCAGTAAATGTAACTGAAATATGTTTGCCTTTATGTGGAACTAATGTTCAGATGTCAAGAAGTGAGCTTCCTGTCACAACCCTTCGATAGTAAATAAAAATTTCCCGGTGAAATTACGACGATGGGAGCTAGATTTTTTGGCTAGCCACATAATGCTTGCTCACATGCCTGCAGAAAATATTACGCATTGACCAACTATTTCTAAATCAATACGTCGAAGAGGTCTGAAATTAGGGCATGACACTTCCATAGCCTTTCAATGAAATAAATCGAATAGTTTTGGTGCAAGTGCTAATAAAAACCATTGGTTTTTTGTGTTTTGTTGTTGTTGCAATGACCTGAGTGTCAGTGTCATGCAGAGACATTGTCAATGTTTAACAGTTTCCTCAATCGAATCTTTTTGTTGACCAGTTACAAGAAATTCACAATATATGGGTCATGTAACAATGGTGTACAATTTAAAATTTGAACGTATCTTACATGCCTAATCATGGTAATACAATATACTACTACAATATAGCCTTGGTTTAGAATGAAATATACATCAGCAGGGAACAAATTTGACGGATACATGAAGGAATTATAAAAGTAGTTGACACTAAGATCCATACTTGCGAAACCTAAAAATGGCTTCTCACATATTTTGAAAAGCAAAATAAAGAGCAAAACGTTGTAGGGAGAATTAGGTCTACATTATTAAAATTTTACGAAATTTCTGCTCATTTCATGCTGAATTGATGTTCCACAAGAGCAAAATTGTCTTTAATAAAAAGGTAATTTCGATGTGGTGCTTCATAATTAAAATTGAGGGTATTTTATGTTAGCATTTGTTAAAATGAGATTTTTAAAAGACATTTCTTATCATATCTCTACAGAACTTTCAAATTCTTGACAGTAATGGTGAACATCATTATCTAATTAAAAACGAGTTTAATTTTTATCAATATCTGAAGGAAGACGTATCCAATCTCTATACTAAATGGATTATATAGTTATTTAATCAAGTGTCCATTATCTATATTGCCGCAGAAACCTTGCCTGGAATGGAAGCTTAATCTCATTATCCCCTACCATAGGTAATGGATACGGTGTCAATTGCTTATATAGTAGGATGTGGATAACGCTATAATCTAGGCATGTTTCAATAAAAGTATATGACGTGCTACCAACATTAACTTATTCTGCGCGGAAGGTGGCATTTTCAGCTAGAACATGTCAATTATGGGAGCCAGGATAAAGACATTATTTGTATTCAATGCAACATAATGACCGGTAATAAAACATAATGCCTAGCTTGCCATATTGGCGCCAACCAGTGTTATCGCATTTCACGAAATGCAAGTGAAGAATTACGATGATATGTTATGACAGGTTGAATAATGCCTACCAATCCAACTGTATTGCTGTGCCTATAGGCTCGCACTTTCAAATGATATATTAAAGAATTGGACTTGTACTGCAAATCACTATATATAAGGATACAAAACTATATTTCAAAAATAACACGTGGTTATCATGCCACATGCCAGAATATCTTGAAATTATAGTGTAATACAACTGTATTTGGGTGTTAACATAGTATGCATCCACCATATTGTGAAGGCCTGGTCTTACTCTTAAGACTAGACACTTTTCCTTTTATTAGCATGAATAATATTATTTGAAATAGTTAATGAAATTTTGTGTCAGCTGCTATGATAATGGGAGTAGACATGCAGCTGTTTTTCGTGCCATGACAGTTTTTGTCAGATTTTGTCATCCGTTTTGAATAAACCCATGGTTGTTTCGGACTGTTTAAGAAATAAGACTAATATAAATGTATCAATCATGTCTTAAAACAAAAAAGGTCATGACACGAAAAACACTGGTCGACAAATTCAGAAAACTTAGTAGCAGGCGTTGAGGAAATGTGGATATTTTGGGTTTAGGACCTAACCTAACTCAAGATCAAATAACCTACAATAATTTCACACAATATAAAGCCCCTCTGAGGGGTATTGTGCATGTGGAGACGTGCTAGACTAACACTATGTATCTATGCACATTCATTTCACAATATTTTCGTAGTATATTACAAATAAATCATGGTTTATATTCTGTTAAAAGGTTAAATTAAACTGCCAGTTGCGCAGGTTAATGTACATATAGTGTTCAGTCAAGAATTGTCATGCATAATACACATACTGTCAAGAATTGCATTTGTAAATGTATAGCAATACGTGTTTTCCGTTGGGGGGATTTTATCTTAAAGAGGTAATCTTGAAAGACAATTTTTCTTACAAAACAAGTTTCATGGTTGGCTATAAAATGTTGTGAGAAATCTTTCTCACCAGAAATGGTTCTGTAACGGCGCAGCTTTGATGAAATGTTTGCACATTTTCATTCTTTATTTTGGCCTTAAATTGCTCGTGTATCTGTTGTATGTCAGTTTTCCCCACCAATGGAATGTGTTTTTTTTTGTGTGTGTTGTCCAACAACGAATTTCACCAGCATTTTGACAGGCAGTTATAAAACATATATAGCCTGCTGGAGGCAATAATTTTCAATAACAGTTGATGTCAGCAAATACTCCATGTGTTTCACCAAATTTGTAAAACCATACGAGGCTCAAGCAAGATATCAAATCGATTTTTGCATCAACGCTGTATTTCATTCGGATATGTCTCAAACGTCTATTTCTTTTTCGGAAATATTCCCCAGCTGCAAGTAGAAGATTTAAACTGAGCCCCAAATTCCTTTTGAATGACAACTACTTCATGGATGAACTGAAATTATAGTGCCCAATTAGACTCAATCTTTGTCATTCAGCTTTTTAATAAGAAAGATGATTTAAATAATGAACGCTTGTTGGAAAAGCGTGAATGCCATTAATTTCAGTGAACCCTTAACACAATTTGATGGCGCTACCATTAGGGTAACGAAATGTGAAATGTCTAATTGTACAGTATTGTCATGATCGAGTTAAGAACGGTTTTTTTTTTTTCCAAACCAGTTGTATACCAGTGTGATGTTTAATACCGAGTGGAAATATTGTCTTTGGCGACATACCTGGAAATACATGGCGTGTCCACTTTCTCTTATGTCCATGTATGTTAAATTTCTGATATGCCCATATAGGACATATAATATTGCATATGTGACCTTATGGGAATAATGGTATTGTGTATCAAACTTCATATTTTGACCACAAGCATGTGGTAGTGGACTAATGTTTCAGTCAATTTATATACTGGGCGATCAATATATAATTATGATGTATATATTTAAGACTTTTCCACAAAAAAATAAGACAAAGTTTATTTGCTTTTTTTCACGTATTTTTCATTTCTACTACCATGGAATATTCTGTATTTGTATAAGAAATATATATGTAAAAATGTCCTCTGGCTACGTTTTTTGATAGTCCACAAAATGAAATGTGCGGTTCTTATCTATTAATTAGACACGACATTATGTCGAAATTCTTTAACCTATTTGAATCGTATTGTGTTTGTGTGGTACCCATTAGCTTAATTAAGAAAATTAATCACAACATGGACTAAGAGAACTTATAGTTTGCGGCTTAAACGTGTAGCTCATTATAAGCACTTTTGTTTTTACTCGTCTATTGCTCTAGCACATTCGACATAACAGAATCATGAAGGAAATTGCATTAAGAATTTAATATCAAGTTTTCGAGTAAACAAGTTTAATTTTAGATATCCTGGAGGCACCCTACTTCCTTTTAGATGAAATAAAATATTATCTACAGTAGAGAAAAAATCGAGTTCACTTTGTAGAGTGAACATAACTGCTTTTAGCATTTACTCCATTTACTTAATGTAAATTTACCGCCATCTTAATTTCTGTAAACACCCTGCTTTAGAGTACTTGAAATACTAAATGTTAGTGTTTTTGAGAGAAATTTTTTTTTCATTAATGAGATTCTGGATAAGTCTAGACCCTACAGCATGAATCACGTGATAAATAATTGAAATGCGATTGCTTACACTGTAAAAACAAATGTCTGAATTTAAGACACTTTAAGTGTCAATTCCTTGTAGACACTATTAATACTTTTAGGCCGTCTTAAAACCAAGAG
>JAQGBW010001463.1:0-25715 GCA_034698625.1 Julus scanicus
AAACCAATAAAACCAATAGAAATTTTCTATTGATACCAATAGAAAACAATGGGCCAAATAACAATAGAAATCTCTATGGTTTTTTTTCACCAGGGAAATTAAGTTAATCAATGGCTAAAGAGGATTGGCTATATTTAATCAACATTTCACGAATTTTCTAATGTATGTCAGTACATCATATTTGAGCTAACTAATAAATTTAAACTTTAATGTCTACAAAGTTCTTTTGATTATATACTTTACATGAATTTTGTTTTTGTGTATATCGGTCACTATAGGGAACTTTACAAATTCGACACGATGTGCGAATCTACAATTTTCGATAATAATGCTCGACCCATGCATGTCCTTGAAAGAAAGAAAAAATCAAGCCAGGTTCATTGTCAAAGGAGATAGCGGATTAGTTGAAAGTGAAACAGGAAATGGGCGGATCACTTAATTTCAAACTCAGGATGGAAAACAAATAAAACGAGCCGTATACTGGCCCACTGAAATTTGGCTAAGTGATTTCATGGCTAGTCAATTTTTACTTCGGAAATGTTTATGTGGTGTCGGCCATGCAGTAGCTTTGACAGTTGGGAAATGTACACCAATTTTTAACACCTCTAAAAAGACCAGAATTGTGCTTGAACTTTGTGTTAAACATCAGTTTATGACAGAATTTCCTGCCGAGGTCGGGGAATTTCCGTTAATCGGAAAAATCCGATATGAAACAACAAAATTTTTTGTTCAAACTCGAGGTTTAGAAAAATGTGTTAATATCTTTAGAAAAATATTGTGGAATTGGTCAAGGAAGAGGGGCTTGAGAATTTATAGGATTACCGATTAAATATTCTTGAATTTTTTTTGTACACTAAATTTGCCAAACTCCTTGCAATCAATTGAAAAGAAATCAAAACGTATATGAAAATGTAACGGTTAGACTGTGACCATAGTTGTTCGCGTAGTTTAATAACAAGGGGCTTCATGATTTCACGGGCTAAACGGGTGAAAATGTAACAGTTGATTAATATCATAACTGTAGTTATTCCTAATAAAACTCTTAATTCCATCGTTAATAATAAATAATATGCAAGTATATGGTAAGGTCAAAACTTAAAACCACTGGTGTAGTAGAAATATCGCGCCACCAATGTAGATGAGAAATAAAGATGGCCGCGCTTGAATGAACAGCCAATGAGAAACGAGGTAATGACGAGTGCAGTACGGTTTATGAATCTGTCTCGGATTGAATGGTCTGCCACTCTTCCGAGGCGAAAAAAGCGAGTGTCGGTGAAATCCGCTGATTGAGATTTCAGAATGTTGCACTTTTTAATCGGTTTTCGCGTTGAATTTATACAATAGTGTTGTTATTTCCTTCGCGTTAATGTTGTTTTTATTGTTGAAGATATCGTTGGCGTCAGCGGTAACGTTGAAAAAGCATTAAGGTAAGCCTGCTGTTGAAATTATTCTAATCTACGAATGGCCTGGGGCGGTCATGATTCAAACTGCGAATCATTTCCGCTCATTTCCAGTAATTTGTTTTCCATATTCAGTGGGTTCTGTAGAACCTGTTTGTTTTGGTCGAAAAGTGCGTGACAAACATGAGTAATTGTTCAACGCTATCCGTAAATCGATCTCTTGTATCTGCCACCAAGGTGGTTGACGATAAGTGATCCAATGGAACGCTATGAAACGCTCGCATTGTGCATGGAAATGTCAAAAGTTGACAAATTGGGTGGTGTGTTGAAATGCTGTGTTTTCAAACCAATAAGTTAAGCAAGGGGTAATACCAGCTTGAAACACGATAAGGATGTAGCTTATAGGAATAAAAATGTCGTCCAGTTCCGCTGGTTTTTATTGCAGTAATTCAGAAGCCAATTTGGCATCTCCACTTCTCTTACTTAATGCAATGTAAGCGTTTGGCATTATTTTATTTTAATAATTGGTTTAATTCTGAAAGAATTGTGTGACTCAGGTCACGTATGTTATGGGTACATCTTCTCTTCCATTAACATATGTGGAAAGTTATAGCAGGGATAACTTTATCATTTTGTACTAATTAATGCCTTTTTGGAACTTCCTTTGCTTACATCGTAATATTGATGAAACTTTGAAGAGTACGTTGTACCAAGTTCAACTGTCAGCTGATTAGAATGACAGCTGGGGCCAGGGGTACATTTATGTAAATTTTGATTAAACTTGAATGCACGCTGCCAAAGTGACCTAATTTTGAGCTGTAGGGTGAATTCTGCATTTGATTTATATCAAATTTGAGAAATTTTCTAAACAGCTGATTTGGATCTCAGTTTCAAGGGTCCTATAAATTGACATTGGGCCAGGAAATGAAGTTAAATTGGAGGGTGGTGAAATTGCAGCTTTGATAAGGAAAAGCTGATAGATCGGTTTTGGGAAAAGTACTTTCTGGTCTGTTATTTTAGTCAAAAAGTTATGTGGGCGTTCCTATGCTGGACCAGGTTGGTTAGTTCCTAACATGTTTTTTTTTTTTTTTTTTTTTTTTTTTTTTTTTTTTTTTTTTTTTTTTTTTTTTTTTTGCATGCTGTTATTTTTTGGATTGTTTATCGTTGATTTCAGACAAATCACTAATAGCTTTAAAATTCGGCTACAGTCCTTGTTCATTGTCAACCTTTTTGTTCTCTACCATAATACCTTCATATGTTCAGACTCAATTTTTTTTTCTTCGCATGTACTCAAAAACGTATTTATTTGCTATATATAAGTACTGGAATTTCTCAGCATTAAAAGTGGGGCAATCTTGGAGTTTATGTTTTTCGCTAGCATTCAATGGAGGTTAACATCCAGGTTGGGATTATTTACGGATTAGCTACCGCTGTGTTATATGGTTCTGTGTGCATCTTTTAAAATTTTTAGGTCACCACCTTTTTCTGAACCTTATAGCTGGAATCTAGGGACCGAGTTTATGAACTGCAGTATCGCTTTCATGCCTGCACTTTAACTGTTAGTTATTGGTTCTTCTGTTTTTAAAAAATAAGAAAAGTTAAAATTGGAGATACAATTCAGCTTGTATAGAGTTCAACAGCTTTTTCTTTAGTCTTTCGAAGTAAAGCCAAGAAATTAAACCTAAGAATAGCTCACCAAAATGTCAAAAATAAAATATCCCTTTCGGAGTTTTGCGTGTCAACATTCATTTGCCTGTTGGGTAATGATGCCTGCTCCGTTACATTTTTAGCCTGACAATGGGATTTATTGAAAGCTAGCGTGACAAGTTCTTGCCAAAGCTCATTACTTTCATTACAAATGTTTTTGTAATTCTGTACGAGCCAAGCATGTTTCTGTGTAAATATTTCCTTCCTCAGTCCTTGATCTAAATGCAGTATTTATTATACTAAAAACTAGCAAATGTCCTCTGACTTAAACAGGCTAACCAATATCGAAAATCAGTTAACACGAAGCTGGATTTTTTTCCCCTTTTCAAAGCAGATAGCTTTAGATGTTTATGCACGTATCACTAGCATAGCCTATAGAAGTGCTTATACTTCAGAACAATTAACCTATTTTTATGCTGATATTCTTTCTAAATTACAACGCAAAATTGAAATGCAATTTGTCATTGTTTTGATTTTTGACAATTTGAAACAAAATATTTAGTAGCAATTTATCTTTCGAAGTTAACTGATTAATACAAAGAAATGATTAGTGGGTTGTTTAGTATCATCAAGTTCAGTATGAGATTTGTTTTAGTTTTAGAACATGCCAAAAATACCATGTCAACTATGATATGCTACACCACCAGGTTTCCACAAGTACTATACAGATAGCAGTACATTCTGCTGCTGTTTTTGAGCGATTAAAACGATAAGTCATGTAGGCACACACGTATATGGAAGCTATTACTAACTTTTCCGCAGATGTTATCAATATAATGGGTCAAGGGTGCGTAAGTGATATTTGCCCAGGCAAAGGAAGGTGCAAATGCACACCTTCATCGCTGATTACAGGCTTGTTTGAAGTGAAAGCTTAAAGCGTCTGTTTAAAATCAATTATACATGTGGATTACACCAAATTGCAAGGCCAATTTCTAGGCCTCATTGATTCTTGAAAACTTTTGCTTCTAGTTTGTATATTTTAACCAAGAACACAACATGGGGAATCTACTTCGTATACTGTACCGTGAAGAAACTCCGAAATACGACATATTCGTCGATTTTGAAAGTAAAGTTTAAGCGTTATCTTTTTTTAAATAAAGTAAAGCCATCTTGTGCACCACATAACCTGTTTCCATTTTCCATTAAGATGCTCAACCTACTCACAGCGAAGAGGAAACATATCTTTTAGTGCAGGGTGTACTCAAGGATTCTGAAGGAATTCTTCATGAGTTGCAACTGTACAAAGGCGCCGGTAATGAAATTCGTGAGGTAAACAATAGTCATAATTAATTTACAATTACAATTATGTAAATATTTTACATATTGAACTCAAGTTACGATTTTCTTTTGTTTCTGCGATACATACAGGCAATAGCAAATCCGAGAAATGAGACTGTACAAGAGCAAACGTGGGAAGCTGTAATTCCCCTAGTAGGAAAGCTGAAGAGTTTTTATCAATTCTCAATGAAACTTGGTATGTTTAATGTACTGCCTGTAGTGATGAAATGTGTAATGCCGAATATCTTAACATAGCATCGTGATTGTTTTTCCTTTTTGTAGAGTGTGTTGTTCCGAAAATCCTTTTACAGTTATGCTCTGGCCAGTTAACTCCTATGGAGCATCTTCAAACACAGCAGGCACTGGTGAAACAGTTTGCTCAAATCCTTGAATTCGTATTGAAATTTGATGATCTGAAGGTGATTTGAAAGTTATATTCTTCTTTAAATGTGAGCAAAAGTTGAATAAATGAAACATGATTCTTTTTTAGCAAAGTACAAACTTTTCTGTTTACTTATCCCTACTAGGCTACTAGAAAAGTTTAAATATAAGGTTTATGGAGCCTAAAGAGAAGGAATTTTGGCTCACATTGTTTTCTGCTATACCAGTGAAAATTACTAATTTGAGGATATTTTTGAACAGATGACGAACCCAGCCATTCAAAATGATTTTAGTTACTATCGAAGGACGGTTAGTAGGTTGCGCATGATAAATCAGGTAAACTTGTGTTTACTTTCACTCCACCGTTTTTATTGTTTTTCCATGCACTTAAATTTAACAGTTTAAATAAAACTCTTATAGGATGAAAGTGAGCGTGAGGTGTTCATACCCAATGAATTGGCCAACCGAATGTCTCTATTTTATGCCCACGCTACTCCCATGTTGAAAGTATTAAGTGAAACAACGGCAAGATTCGTCTTAGATGTATGTTGATGATGTTTTTGCTTTAATGAAATTCCTCCATGATCTGCTCATGCTTATCTACTATTTGACGTGTTTATTTTGATTGCTTAGAATAAAGATGGCCCCATTGAAAAAAACACAACTGAAATGCTAGGAACAATGGCCAAAGTTTGTCAGCGGATGATTGAAAATCAGTAAGTGCAACGGGAGTTTCTTTTTTAAGTGTTTTATGTTATCGTCATGTTATCAACAATTTCTGATGTACGTTTTTACATTTCAGAGTCTTTCTACAGAGGTTTAAAAGTGAAGAAACTGTTTTATTTGTTTTAAGAGTAATGGTGGGATTAATTATACTTTATGATCATGTCCATCCAGTGGGTGCATTTGCTAAGAATTCACACGTTGATGTGAGTATTTTTGTTGATAATATTGTAGTAGTTTAACAAAACAAAAACGAACAAGTTAAAAATGTTTGTTTTAATTTAGATTAAAGGGAGCATTAAGGTTCTTAGGGAGCAACCTCAAACTACGGAATGTTTACTCAATGCATTACGGTAAGAAATATTTTATTTTTATTTGATAAAATTGTTGAAAAATAAATCTTTCGCAATTGTGTGGCTACACATAACATCATTAAGGGTTAGATAATCCGATAAATATTTGACATGATCTTGTTTTACACTTACATTCATATTCATAGTAATTATATTTTCTAAAACTGAACATTTTGTGTTGGATTTCTTCAGGTACACCACCAAACATTTGAATGATGAATCCACGCCAAAGTGTGTGAAGAATTTGCTTTCTTAGTCCCCATATTCAGTATAACCGAAAATGTTTGTACCAAGTCGTATGTGCTTGCCGTTAAGCCGTTTACTCGACTACGACGATTCATTTTATCAACATAACTCATCATCTATGCCTAACTTTCATCCCACAATCTTTTGTTATGCCGACACCACAATTCTCCCAGATGTCTCCTCAGCCCGACTATCTTCTTCTACAATAGCGCCCATACTGAAATATCATATTTGAGAGTGGAGTAGCAAAAATGGTTAGCCATGCCGTCCTCATCGTCAATACATATCCTCTCTTCTGAACCACTGATTAAGTTTGTTCTATCGTTGATTTCACCTGGTTCGTGTAATTTTAAGGATTTTAAGTCTGAATTCACTTAGTTGTTGCAAAAACGTTCATTAAGTTATTGTAGTTTTATTACAATTCCATTCAGTGGTTATGAAACGCTTCAGTGAAATTTTGCTGGTAAAAATAGTGTAGTGACAGGCAAGTGAACTAATGAGCCTCTGGCTTACTCGTAGGTGACAGTCAAATTCCGCTTCAATATTTTTATCTCTTTATTTGATTGCCAAAGAAAATACTTGCAATTTTAATTTAAGGGAGACAAATTTAAGAAAACTTACTGTGGTGTTTCAGTGGTGTGTGCTTTTAGAGTCTAGAACAATTTGTAAACTAAAAAGTAAATCAGCAAATAACCTTATGAAGTTTTATTCTTTTTTGCTGTTTCTTGTTTTTTAGTTTGGGAATCTTTCTAGCTTTGCTACAAGATTATGGAACAATTGATATGTTAGTTTTCTCTTTAATAGTAAATCATTTTAAATCATGCGAAAGTGGTATAGCATTTCATTATGAATTATTAGTAACTTCTTTGTGTATGACACAAATATGAAATATCAATAGATCAATTTAATTTACACTTTGATTAAATATAACTTTGAAGCACATGTAGCAAAACAGAACAATTTAAATGATGTTGATATACTTGTCACCTCTTTTGAAATTGCCTCTAGCATCTCAAAAGGGCATGTATCCTTAAAAAAAATCTGCACATTAGACAAGTAATATGTAAATCATTTTTTATGATTTGCAGTTTGTGATGAGTTTAAATAATTTTGGTTGTTTAAATTAGAGAAGTCACATAAATTAGATGCCATGCAAATCTGTCATCATTTTCATTCCGAAAGTGACTATTTTTTGAAATATTTGACATAGCAACAGAAATATGCCATACTGTGCATCCATGCTTGCTTGCCCAATATTCAAATTTGCTCAATTTACAGAAGGCATTATCAATAACGTGTCTTCAGTATTGTGAGCACCACATACATATTTTTAACATCCTTTTTATCGTTATGATATAATACAAACGGTTGTATGATATTCTGATATTCGCATGTTTACTGAGCAGTTAACCGAAATCCAAACGCAATAATTCAGTACCTTTCAATGTCACGTCAATTGCTTCTGATCAATTGACATTTTTTGAGTGAAGGTAGTTATGAGAACCATAATTCATTTTAATTTGCATTGAGCTTAAAGGCCAGTGGATCCACACAAAAAAGAAACTTAACTAAGTTTACAGGTTTCTTTTTTTATTTCTCAGATAAATGCAATTGGTTTGCTGGCCTGTTACCTTTGTTACTGTTACCCAAGCTAAAGTCAATGCATTATCAATTCTGAGTTATCCTATTTTTTTTACTTTAGTCGGAAGCATTAAACTATTTTTAAATGAAATTAGTTTTAATTTGTTATATTTGGACTTTATAAGCTTTATTGTTAATGAAGCAATTGTACAATTTAAAGTTTAAAATGGCATTTACATGTGTTTCAAGCGAGCTTTTTAGCAGCGAATTCAGGACGATCATTAAGCAGGCCTACGCAAGTGATAATATAATGTAGATCGAGTGGCAAATTCATGTTGCAGAATGGTCGCAAGTAATTGACAAATATTGTATTTTATCTCACTATTAAATAACACCTTTGTTTCTCCCTATTTCCAAATAAGTTTTCGTTTCAGTTATGTTATGGAAAAACTGAAAAGAGAGGAACTTGTTGTGTTTTACTGTATTTTTTTTAGTGTTGTGCAACAGAAACAGTTAACATTTTCACTTGTATAAATAAAATGAAGATGCATGATAATAAGTTTAATGAATGTTGTTGTATGATAATGTTTCTGCTGTTATAGAATTTTGTAAAACTCAAGATTAATGTTAAAAAATGATCAAGAATTGATATTATTAATATTATGTTCTCTTATATTCTTGCCCTTACTTTATTATCTTTTATAAAATTATCTATCAGCAACAACATGTAAAGAACACGTTCATTTAGGTTTTATGTTGGTAGTGAAAATTTCTCATTGTTCTCTTACATAATGGTCCATACGGTATTAGTCTTAAATGGATCCTGCCTCAAAAAAGCAAATTGAGTTTTTCATGAATTGAATCTGCGTACAATGGCTTTAAAATATCATATACCAAAGAATGTCTAGTTATTCTTAGAATTAATTCCATGGATGTAGCCCATCCAAGCTTAAATTCTAAACTGTTTGAAAGTGTGTTTTGACGTTCTGAATGATAGTCTATTAGAGATGTTGTGTTTGGATTATAAACATTAATTAGGTTTTAATATTGGTTAAAATGTTTAAGCATCGTTTATCTTTGAATTAATATATACATATTCTATTATATGCAAGGGTTTGATTCAAAATTTTCAAATTGTGTTAAGGAGGAATTGTATCAGGTTGAAGCTGACAATGCTGCAAATAGTAATCATAATGTTAGGAACGTTAGCTTTCCTTGGATTGATCAAAAAGTAAGCTAATTTTGTAGTCATTATAAGTTTATTTGTTTATTAAAAAGGTGAAAGCCTGGACATTTTAAAGAAACTGCAAAAGAATTCAAATCTTAAATTGTGTTAATTAAGAATGTAAAATGAAGTAGAGCAAATCTTGAAATATGGAAGTATATTACATAAAGATATTGTATGTAATGTGCTTTTGATCACTATGTAATACACAAACGAGTTATAAAGATGCACTTGTAATTTCTGATAATTTTTGTTTAGTTCAGCACTTTTATTTGGGATAATTCTTTATCATATTGTATTTATCCAAGAGAAATTGGAATTTTCTTAACAAATTACAATTTTCCAGGTTGTTCTTTAACGTTTTCGAAATTGGTGTGAATTTTGTTAAACATTGACCTGATCAGTGTATGCTTTTATGTTTGAGCTATCGATGAGGCTTTACATATGCCAAGTATAAGGTTCACAAATTCAAATTATGTACAGCTTAACTTTACTCATTTTATTATGAATTTGTATTTAATTGTTTGTTTTTTGTCATTCTTTATAAATGGCCTTAATTTCGTTATGCCTTTTGAATGTGCTTTAAAGTCAAATGTTAAGTAAAAACGTGAGCTACCATGCATCTACCAGGCTCAGTACTCTATAGGTGCAATTTGTTAATTTTGACAAGGTTTTAATAGGGACCAGAATAGCCTGTAATTATTTTCAAGTTTAAATGACATAGCACAAAGTCATGTTTCACAACTTAAATACGCTTTTGCACCTTGTGTTTCTCAGAGGATTTGCAAAACATCACGTTTTTACTATGTTGCGCTTGCAACAAAATGGTGGAATTTTGTCCTGATATTATTGTTTATTAGATTTTGTGAATATTTCAATGTTATTTTTTAAAAAAAAACATTTCATTTTTTGGAAAGTTTTGAATGATATTTTTGAATGAATTTCTGTTCTCTTGTACAACTGATATAGTGAGCAATGTTATACTCTAACACATGTTTTGCTAAAGTGTGGACATGATCGAAGAAGGGAAAGTTACGGTTGTTACATTATTTAGAATTTTTTTATTCATTGGATCGTCCCTAAAATATTTCCTTGATGTACCATCGCAGTTTTGCATCGTTTGTTCGTTTGAAGGAAAAACGCATGTTAGTTTACGATGATAAAACATGTTTTTTTGTACTTTAATTATTTCTTGTTTTTTCTGTGCGTTTCTTTCTCCCTTATAAATATTTAGATCGAAGTTTTGTCCGATAGACTAAGTTGGTGTAGTTTGTTTTAAGAAATCAATGTTACATAGTTGTTTTATATATATATATATACAATAGTCTTTTGTGAATTTGTAATAAAAAACCAAAGCCTTTGATGGTGGGATTTGAGTTTTCGAATAGAATTTGAATATCTGCGCGTCCTTCTTAGGCATCCGTACATTTTCGAATTGCAATATTGAGGACTCCGTGTTTTCTGTTTCCCCGCGCGTTCTATTCTGACCACAGGCACGATGGTTTTCAAGTGATGTTTGTTTTCATTAATAGTTGAGTAATTATCGTTGAAAATGTGTTAATTATTATTCGGTGTATTTTCTGATCCGTTGTCAATATAACGGTGATTTCATTACAGTTCTATCCAACTAAGACGCCACACGTAAGTCGAACTTTTTAAAATGTCGCTCGTTATCTCCCGCGATCAATCGCTATGTTTTAATTTTTGAAGTTTTTCATAGAAATTTAATTGTTATTGATGTTAGTTTTAATCGTATCCAGGAAATGTTATTTAAACATTAACTCGTACACAACTTTTCAGTGTTCTTTTCTTAAAAGTTCAACACCTATAGACTATACTTCTATAGTTAACATTCTTTTTCCAATATGGCTGCTTTTGGAGTAAACGAAAGCGTAATCTTGTAAAGGCAATGTCGAAATACTCACATTCCATCAAGAGCTGAACTTAGATTTTCCTAATAATTAAGAAACTGACAATTAACGCAATGAAAATAGCATTTTTTAAATTATTTTTGTTTGTAAATATTATATAACTATCGTGGAAGCAATTTGCTTACTAAGTGAATAATTAATGATCATTTATCCTAGAGTTTAACGGCATAAACGTAACTATGGAGAATGAAAGGCCAGGTTTTGGATTTGGATCAAAAGAGTATTCACAGAAACCACCATTTCTTATGAGTATAAAGAAAACATACACCGAGGAATATAACTTTGTTCCTAATTATGATCATTGGAATACTTTTATGCCAAAAAAGACCAAAAGTTCTTCTACCACTTCTGCAAGGGCGGACAATGGTGTAGCTTTGGGGGCTTCACAATTTGGAACAGAATCTGAGTTATCCTGCGAAGTTCCAGAGTTATCCAGTAACCCAGCGAATATCATTACACACAATGCGAATATGCAGCTTGTGGATTTTCAACATAGGGTCCAGGACAGCAAATTGCCCAAGTTGTCCATGGTATTTCCAGATATGTTTGACTCCGATGTTGGCCCTGTTGGCACCAAAAGACATTTGAACATGCCGAGTACACCAACGCCTGGGTCATACCAACTTTTCCAAATACAAACAGGTCAAAATCTGGCGACAACCACCAATAAATCCCATACTGGCATCAGCTGCTTTAAAACCTTGAATTCTGTTCATGCAATGAACCAGGTTAACGAAAAAAGTTGCCAGGAAGTTCCAGTACTTGGTTTTACTTCCAAAGAAACTATGTGTAACACCTCCATCTCGGCTGAACTAGATATCGCTAAAATGATTAATTTTAGTTTCAACAGTTTGGATAAGTTATCATCTACAAATAACGCTTGTGTACCGATAGTCAAGGACCAGAAGCCCATAATTTTACGCAAACTTCTGAATTTGAATTCTAAAAGACCATCGCCTTGGCCTGAGATGCCAAGAAATGTAGATGTAACTCCTGATTCACAGGGATTTAAAATTCTACATATAATGAAAAGCTCTCTTACTCCAGCAAATCATAGAAGTGAAGACTACAGGTGTTCTAATATAGAATTTCAAAATGAAGAAAATAAACTTTTGGTTTTTGAAGATAGTTCTGAAGAAAGCCTGAAAATATCAAAATACTCTGACGATGTTACAATGAGTTTAAAAACCAAAGATTTCTTTTTAAACTCTGTTGGAAATATTACGACCGAATCTGCTATGGGATTGTCTTTTTATGATCATTCTGCAGAGATGAATACAATGCTGTCACCATCAGAGTGGATAAATGGAAGTGACTTTAATCCTTTGCAAATTCCATGGCCTGAAATAATGAAGGAAATTACTTATGACGACGACGACGCAAGAAGGCAATGGACAATTCCTGAAAAATATAACATTCGGCAGATATCAGACAAGGAGCAGATTGTACCTCATGGTTTTGTGAAAACTTTTCAAAATGCCATTCAAGAAGAGATAGTTGAAGAAAATGAGGATGATCTAGAATTTAACCATTATCCTGAATTCATTCAGGAAGTAGTATTAACATCTGATATTCCAAAATCTGAAACAGAAGATGTAACGTTGACGCCTGTTAATAATGAACTATTAAACTGCCTCGAACATCACAATTATAGTTGTAAAATTGATGAGGATGCTATGGTTCCACTCTCTTCTTCGCCTTGGTTCGAAAACCAGTTTAACATGTCCATGGTTGAACTTGATGTGTGTTGCAGCCCAATAAACACATCACTACGGAAGGTTGAAAAAAGTATTGAAGACACATTTCAGCTAAAAAATGAATTGGATGGGGGTCACTTAATTGAGAAATTGAAAGTCAGTGTTGCAGAACCAGAAGAAAATGCAGTAGCAAAAGAAGATTCAGAACCAGGAGAAGAAGTGGTAGCAGAAGATGAAGATCTGGGAATTGGCAAAGGCAAAGAGGATCTTCAAATCTACTTTGGAGAAGTACAATTGGAATCAACTCCTGATCCAATAAATGCAGAATCCATTACCGTCGATGAGCAAACTGTGCCAAATTTGCATACATCAATGAAATCAGTGCCATCTTCAAGCGCTTTCATGCACAATTTTGAATTTGAAGATTTTTACTTAAATTCAACCCGGAAAAAATGTGGTTAGTATCCCATATATCAGTGCAAGAAGTGCTGCTTTTGGTATTCTACTATGAGCGTTAATTCTCACCATTTCGCTAATATAATATAAGTCAGGCACATGCACCTCTTCAAGTGACATGAGAATAAAAGCACAAAGTAGGATATGATTGCATTGCTTTTTTGTGCTAAAATGGTTTTATGCCAATAGAAAATGTATTCGGATTTTGTTAATAATGTAAATTCACGTATTTGCTTTGTGCAGTTAAAGGTCCTCGAGTTGATGGTAGCAATTATCGTCCGTTACGCCTTGGTTTATCAAAGAAACGCCGTGTCAACCCATTACACATGCTTAACACTTCCAGAAAGGAGTGAAAAAGAAGCCATTCAGCCATTTTTTTTATGGCAATTCTTTTCGTTATCAACGTTAATATTTGTTTGGATTTTACACGATACAGTATTTTCCAGAGTTGTATGCAACCTGCAATCTTTTTCATTTATTAAAAAATCAATTTATGTAAAGAGTTAATCTCTTGTGGTGTTTTTTTTTTGGCACCACAGCCTATTTTGTGCCATTTGATGTTATATATTCCCTCAAATATGTTGTTGTTGTTTAAGATCCTATATAAACATGTTAATTATTAGTTGTGCAAAAAGTTTTACTTTGTTGTTTTTTTGGGATGTCAAAGTAAACATTTAGTTTTGGCCAATTTTATTAACAGGGATATTTTCAACTTTGTGGTGCATCTAAAACTACCTTAATCATTGGAAATTTTATTCACTCTGAAATCATTTTTTTGTTTTGAAGTGCTGACATCAAACTTATAACATAAAAGTTATTTAGAAATCAACTTTGGTCCCGTTTTGTTTAAGTTGTTAATCTTATTCATAAAACGTTGAATTTGTAAAAAAAAATCATATTCTGATCTGATAAGTTTTCTGGAAAGTATAAAAAACTTTACTTTGTCATCCCATCTTGTGTACATCACTTCTTCAGGTTTTTATTCCATAAACGTGATTTTATTAAAAAGTTAAATTAATAAATGGCTTAGTTGGCTTTCATGGTAGTCTTAGTTATTATTCGCAATTTTTTTTTTGTTGTTGTGAGTTTTTTTGTTGTTTTTTTTTTTTTTTTTTTTTTTTTTTTTTAGAAAAAAAAGTTTTTCCAGAGTTCCCCAGTTTTACAAAAAAATCTAGTTTCACAAAAATATTTATTTAAACAATCATCTTAAAAAAGTGAAATAATTTACAAAATTGAAAGAATACACAAACTTGGCAGTCTCGTATTATGACGTACTAACGGACCTCTAAGCACTTTTTAAAATTGAATGAGGTCTTTTGATAAGTACACATCACATCCCAGCTGCATAAATTAAAATCGTCTTTGTACAAGTAACTTGTCCATCAAACCCGCTAAGATCGAAATCATTTAAAATTTGTCAAACAAATGCAGGCAGTTAGGAAAGATGTGACTGGAAGTTTACTTCTGGAGTAACCTCGAGGACTTAGGTATATCTTGGTAAAGCAAAACACCCGTGCTGATACTGAGGACCTAGAAAACTTCCATCTTCATTCACGTACTCAACAGTAAAAACGTTGGCTTCAATGTCGTACGATTCGATAATTAGAAATTCCATTTTACTGAACGAGTAGATCTTATTTCCAACAATGCACGCATTTTCAGTGTTATAATTGAAATTTCCAACTGCCCTAAATGACGCTTTAAGGAAGGGTTCGCCTTGGCTTTCGGGGCAATATAGGCTCAACTGCGTGGAACAACGTCCAACTAGATAAATCCCATTAGCGTGCGTCATTGCGGAATGAAATCCATGAGGCGGAAGGCTTATAGACCTCAGGCAATTCCACGCATTCGATTCGGCATTGTAACGATAAACTAGCATCTCAAAAATGTATATTTTGCCTTGGTGCGACACGACGGCTGCAGACGTTACTGGTACTAGCATGGGCATTATATCAGTTACGTTACCTGTAAAGTTAAGACATTTTTTAAAATCGCGCTATTGAATTGCATAAAAAAGTTTGTCCAAATACATATCTGGGATATAGTAATGTTAATGTAAAAACTTAATCATAGCATTATAGTGCGCTCACCGGATAAAATGTCCAGTCGTTGAACTGTATCTTGTGCCACTCTGAACCGTCCAATTCCACCAATCAGATAGATACCACCATCCAGGATGCAAAGTTCGTGGTGCCGTCGAGGATTTCGAAGATTAGCGAGGAATGACCAGGATTTGAAGAACGTGTTACATTTCCATACTGAAGTGAGCCAGTTGCCATGGCCCAGCATAAACTCTCCCCCGATAATACAAATACTATTTCCTAGATAAAAAAAACCCGAATTGAAACTGCGATGTTATATATAGGTCAGAGGTTGGCGAACTACGAACTGCTGTGACACTTCGTCCCATGTAATAATATTGCATCTTTTTAAATACTGTAAGACTAAAAAACATTTCCTAAAACGTTACCTCCATCTAAAACAAAGTTACCAGAACCTTGTTCTAGCAACATTGAGAACATATTTACCTATTGCACAGACTTTAAAGCCATTTGCAACGGAAACTGCATTTCCACAGGAATGAAACGCTTTTCTTAAACTGCATATTTTCACCGGTTTTCGCTTCTTAGCATCATAATAAACTAGTATTGGCGATTCCGACTTGTCCTTGGTGTTACAAAAAGCCAAAGCTGGAACCATCGGAAGGAAACGTGGACCGGCTGATAGTAACCGATGTGCAATGATCTCTTCCACGCAAATATCTGGCACTACTTGCAAAGTTGAGGTAGATTCCTCATTTCTGGTGTAACTTAATGTCAGGGCCTGGCTGTCTCCATGGGGTTGCGGTTTCCAGGGGCTGAGTTCTGCAACAAGTTCTTCGGCCGGAGAAACGCTGGACAGTGGCGATACCGACAAAGGCGAGGTGCTCGATTGTACTATCTTCATAAATTTAATTTTCCATATCTCGTGCACTAGTCGCCGCATTTTGCGATACTTTCGAACGAATGGATCGTGAGCTATGATTTTAAGGCTTTTTAAATCTATATCGGAAAAGCGCACGGCTGAAAACAAGTCCTCGTAGTGTTTGATCCTCACATTTTCGTCGTGTTTCATCCAAATTAAAACTGCGTTCAATACAAGGTCTTCGGAGGAGATGTTCAGCTCGTCGTTCGACAAGTACTCTACCACTCGTTCTACAGGAAGCTCCAGGAACTCTAATCCTTGCAGCACTCCCTCGACATCCCACAGTGCATACTGTCTGGACTCTCGTAGGAGATCTTCGATGTCGAATTTCGAGGCGAGAAACATTATCCCGAGACAGTTGTTTATGCTCAAGTTGCTTAATAAAACGGCGATGCATCGCTTCTGGGTGTAGGAAAACTGATACATGATGGAAGCCTCCAACAAGGCAGGAATTAAGGCGAAGGGGCAATTTAATTGGCCAGTCTTTAAGCATCTAATAATCATCTCAATTGCTTGTGGAAGGTTGCCCTGAAAGATTTAAGGTAAACGTTAAACGCCTTACTCTGCCTTTTATGCTGATGCAAACAAGCATAAACACGTATTGCTGGTTTTTTTTTAGATTTTTTTTATGTCAGTTTAAAGTTTACATATAACTAGATTTTTTCTCTGAGGTATGACAGAAAACTGCTCGATCATAACCAAGTGAAATCTCAAAGTTTAGCTGTAGTTTCATCTGGCTGTAATATTGTAAAGTCAATTAAGTGCAATGGCAAATATTAAATCGACACGAGTTTTAGAACACAATCTTTTTTAAAACAGCAATACACGAGAAAGGTAACTTTGGGTACCAAGCTTGATATATTGGCAAACGCATGAAATACCTTTAATTCGATGACATCAGCTTTGCTTTCGATCATCCCAGAGTTAAACATAGCGTTAAAATATGGGCTATTTTCAGCCAAGATCCGACGTTGGCATTTAAAATGATCATCGCCAATGACCAAGACAACTTCTTTTTCGAGTTGATCGACTTCGGAAATTTCGCGTTCGGCCATATCTACGCCAAATGGAAAAATCAGATTATGTGAAGAAACAAGAAATAATGGAATAAGCAGCCAGCTTACTATAAATATATGCAATGCAGGTAATGGGAGGGTAAGGCAACTTTCAATATTCTGTATTTTAAATGCATGCTCACCGATTTTGATGCAACTTTAGCAACCTCTGCAGATGCAAGTTTTTTGTAAAATGAACATGGCTTGATAACTGGTGAGAAATCTCTAAACGTGCTCGCAATAGGCCTTGAAATTTCTCAGGAATTCGCATTCTTCTACCATATCAACCAACGCGAGCCGGTTGGATATTTAACTTGAGTGTGTTTTCGCGTGCTGACAGATTAGCAGACGCATTGCACCATAGCAGAACAAATCAAAGCATGCTCGCGAAAACGCTGTTACGTCATCTCAATGACAAACCGGGACACAATATGGTGATGGTGACTAGCAGCTGATGTTGTGATACGCGAGATAACCAAACACGCGTTTATCATTTTATTAAAAAATAATTTCTCAGTTTTTTTTATCAATATAGCTATTACCAAAGGCTAGACAATTAACTGAAAAATCGAAAGTTGCTGCGATGACTATAAATCATATATGCAGTCTAGATAAGACTAAAATACATTAGAAAATATTATAAACTAAACTTAGAATAATAGAGTACTATTAATTGCGAGTGAAATTTAATAGCGGTTGATAAATTGATGCTAATTACTCATCATATATGTAAACTTCGACTTTGAGACGTCGTTTAAATTGATTTGAATAAAGGCGGGAATAGGGATGTTTTTCGAAGCCCTTCCTTGAAGCGCTTTTAGGAATTTTTCCGTGAAGCAATCATTTTGTCATTCCATTCGACCACGGTTGAGAAAAATGTCGGAGTTTGATTTAACCTCCCGTATGGGACCTTATTTAGATCGTCATTTAGTATTTCCACTGTTGGAATTTCTTTCAAGGAAGGACGTAAGTCTAACTTAAATATGTATTTGTGCGTTTGGGATACAATTTAGCTTATTTGATAGCGTGGATGTCTCTAAATCCTAATCCGAAAATAGGCCTACTTTATTTGCATGCGGCATTTTCTAATAAGTTGATCCTGCAACGTGTGTTCTCTGTTCTCGTCACCTTTATTAAAAGCATCGTTGTTGATTTACTGTTCATTACTTCAAGTTGATAGTTTCGATACAATTATGTATCTGCGACGTTAAATCTGTATTTTTGTTGTTGTCCGTATAGATTTATGAAGAGAATGACTTGCTACGGGGGAAGCTGGATATTTTAGAGAATACTAACATGGTGGATTTTGCTGTGGATGTACATCGTAATTTGTATCATTCAGAGGAGACGCCGAAAGGTATGATGAGAATTCTTATAAAATAATGCTTTTGTATTTCACCTGTGCTATATTTTTTGACGAATTCGTTGTTAACTGATGCTTAATTCCTTTTTACAGCATTTAAGGAGAAGCGTGCTAATATTTTGTCCCAGCTGAAGCAATTTCAGAATGACTCTGATGTCATATTCAAGATTCTGTCTGATCCTGATGTCTCCCGTCAAATTCAGAACTATCGGGATAGTCGGCAGTTCAGCAGCTACATTATTGAAAAGCATGCAGTAAGGCACATTTGATACTAAATTATTTTGTGGACACGAATTGTCGAAAAGTCGATATCTGCAATCACTGGGTTCAACATCAACATTCTAGCCAATTAATATATGACCCAATTTATTTGGGGCTGAAGTCCCAATAGTTGCCACAAATTATTGCGCCATAGTTAATCCTTGCATTGAGGTCATTTCTGTCGCCCATCTATGGTTTCAAGCTTAATCATTTATCGTCAATTTTTTTGTAGTTCAAACCGGAAATGTCAGATACCTTGTACAACTTTGCCAAATTCCAGTATGAATGTGGAAACTATTCAGATGCTGCTGAGTTTTTGTATTTTCACCGCCTCCTGGTAAGTGGATTGTCACTTTATTTCGTAATCGTTGTTGAAAGTTTTTTCAAAGCAGCATAATTGTAGGTTGCCTATGCTTAGTCTCTTTGTTTACGAAATGTTTTCAGGTACCTCCGTCAGATAAGAATTACCTGAACGGACTATGGGGTACTCTCGCTTCTGAAATCCTCATGCAAAATTGGGATACTGCTCTGGAAGATTTGATGAGGCTCAAGGAATTTATCGAAAACAATGTATGTAAAACGTTGATGAGTAATTAGCATGTGATTAACACCTTTCTCCCCAAAAGATCACGATAACCATTTCATATTTTTTTATATTTTATGATCTTAGTCTTTTGGATCCTCTTTGCAATCCTTACAACAAAGAACCTGGCTCATTCATTGGAGTCTGTTTGTGTTTTTTAATCACACGAAGGGGCGCGATAATATCATTGACATGTTTTTATATCAACCTGTGTAAGTCATTATTTGCTTATTTTTTTGTTGCCTTAAAACTGAATAAGAAATTAACTTTTGGTTATCCCGGTTCTAGCTGCTTGAATGCAATTCAGACAATTTGTCCACACATTTTGCGTTACTTGGCCACGGCTGTCATCACAAACAAGGGCAGACGCAATGCTCTAAAAGATTTGGTCAAAGTCATCCAGCAGGTGCTTTGAATTCTAAAAAACAAAATCTCTAATATATGCAGCAGTTTAAAATTTACTAAATTGTATTTTTTTATGTGTTTTAGGAATCTTATACATACCGTGATCCCATCACCGAGTTTTTGGAGCATTTGTACGTCAACTTTGATTTTGATGGAGCCCAGCAGAAACTACGTCAATGTGAACAGGTGAGTCTTAAAAGATAATTACTTGTGTTGGTATCATAATGCTTTGTAAAAGGCTTTGTCTTAAATTGAATGTTACTTTATTTAGGTTTTATCAAATGATTTCTTTTTGGTGGCTTGTGTAAAAGATTTCATTGAAAACGCACGTTTGATGATCTTTGAAACGTTTTGTCGAATTCATCAGTGCATTAGCATAAGGTACAGTTTTATGAAGTTTTCTGTTTTTAGCTTTTAACTGAATCTTTAATGTGTGATGCTAATTATCGAATTTCTTTTTCTGTTAGTATGTTGGCCGAGAAATTAAATATGGAGACAGACGATGCCGAGCGTTGGATCGTTGACCTCATTAGAAATGCAAGGCTCAATGCCAAAATTGATTCTAAGCTGGTGAGTTTATTGCTGTTAGTTATTGGGACGTAACAAGCCTGAATGTCACAAACTTAACTATATAAAATAATTAACTTTTTTAATAATTTCTATTATAGGGACACGTTGTCATGGGGACACAAACAATTTCCCCGTATCATCAGTTGATCGAAAAGACCAAATCTTTGACGTTTCGTACCCAGTCTTTAGCCGAAAACGTGGAAAAAAGATTGAATTCTAGAATATCTGAATCTGTCGGCTTTTAATCACCATTTGCTATGAAGTGTCCCAGCAGATCGTCTGATGGACACCAAATAAAGTATTTGAACATCTTGGTCTTAACTCCCGATTGCTATGATTTATTGTAGCGTTAATTTAAAATTTTCCTTTAATGCTTGATTGTTTAATACAACCCATACAGAAAATGGTTAAGGTGGGACAACTGAGTTGTACAGCACATATGCAAACTTAAGCAGGGCAATTGATGAGAAAGAAAAACACGAAGAGTTGAGTATTTGTGATTTTGTACTCCCAACGATAGTTAATTACTAGAGTGAACAAGAAGTGTCTGGGAAACACCAAAACCGGTTACGTTTACCTCAGTTAGGGTTAACATAAGAAAATCGAGTGGTTATGCTACTTATTCACTCTTCCTTCTTCATATCTTGTGTTTGTATGAGAAGTAATCACATTTGGATCCCTACTTAATACAGAATGAAAGCGAGCATTATGAATATAAATACTATGACCAGCATGTTATCGTTATAATTGAGGATTAAAGACCGGATGAAATTAATGGTATGTGCAGAAAAACTTATTTAAAGTTATTATGCTAAGAAAAGTAAAATCAGTTTTATTATATAAGCATTTACAGCTAAAGTTGAAATTCAGTTGTAATTGAATAGTGATTTAAGTTATAAAAATAGGGGGAAAAGTTCCAGATATAATATGGTCTTGGAAGGTAACTTGATATGATAAAAGATTTAGTAGCTTCCAGTTTTCCAATATTATTCGTTAATACTGCTTAGCTCAATTGTATGTTCATTGGATGTCACACTGGCATATTTTTGCTTGAGACACTGAACATATTGTGCAAAGCAATTGCACACAGAAATATTGTGAATAGGTTAAGCAACTTCCAGATAATGCTGAGGCATTTATTTATTATAAATGCCTAATTGTGGAAATTTTTTTAGGATCAAATAGCTAAAATGATCACTTTTTAATCATGATTTAAAATAATAAAGAGGATATCATTGAAGTATTTTATTTCGATTTTATTTGAATTCTTGAACAGAGTTTAAATTCGGAAAATTTCATCCCGTTTTAGATTTTTAGTATCTTTTTTATTGTTCGTTCTAAGTACGTGTCATTGAGCGGGGATAGGAGTCAGACAATGATATTCCTTAATCTTGCAAAGTTTAAGCAAACAAAATGTGGGTGATAAATTTGGTTTCCTTATTAGTTCATGCATTACAAATAGCCTGGAGAAATTTTCAGTTTCCTCACGGATTAAGGTATTTAAGTGTGGATGGAAACAACCACGACACGGTAATGTAGTAATGCAATTAGTCTTTTTTTTAAATTTCACACAATGACTAATGCAGAACCACGCCTAAGTGCAATTCGTTGCTAAAATGCCAGAAGAATTACTATAAAAAGTTGCGTTGACGCGCAACCCTCTCATGTTTACCTCTGGGGGTGGCTAAACACAGACGTTTTAGCTTTTTTTTTCCTGCGAAAATGTAATTGTTTACCCTCAGAACCTGACTTTTGACAAGCTTTGGTTCGAAATGTGGGTAAAATGCAAAATTGCGTTTGTTTTTTTGGTACCAAGAATGGTGCGGAGGTGCCAGCACAAATATTTGCATCGAGTCTCTGATATGTTGGCTTTTTTAACCTGGGTATTTGTTCGTGTGTTACTTTTTTCCCCCAAATTGACCTCTTGTTTTATGTCACAGTTGTAAATGTAGGATTCAGTTGGTATTGCCACCTGCTCCCACGGGCCATTGGTCATGTCAATATTAAAAATTACCTGTCATGACGTCAAAATGCCCAAGAAAAGCCACTTTACTGACTTTACCTATGATCGTGAAACACACGTAACAAACTAACATTACGTGCAAGTAATCTAAATATTACACATTGAAAATTAATGAGGAATTTATATTTAACTCCATTTAAAAGTAACAATCGAAATTGTCTGTCTCTTTTTGACAATTTTTGTTTTATCTTTTGGAATACATCCCAGGGAAGTTGAAAATTTCATTTTGGGGAAACCCTGATGCAGTTCCTCCGACAAAAATACCGGGTTTTTCAAATGAAACAAAAGTTAGGACTAATTCTTTTTTTGAAAATTTTGCCTATTTCTTTTACCAGGAAACTTCAATACTGAACATGTCCCACTTCTCAAGTGGTTTCCAATGTGTTCGTTTATTTCCAATGCTGTATTTGATTGTAGAGTAGCTAATTTGGTGAAACAAAAAATAGAAACCAATAGAGATTTCTATTGGTTTCTATTGTTATTTGGCCACTTTATTGATTTTAATTGTTTTCTATGGTTCCTGTATTGACTTCTATTGGCTTCTAAGTTCTATTGATCTGATGGCTTAGCTGTATTGACTGAACAATAGAAAACCATAGAAAACAATTTAAACCAATAGAAAACAATGGGCCAAATAACAATAGAAATCTCTATTGTTTTTTTTTCACCAAGGATATCTATCAGTTAATGCCTCCAGATACACCTTGCTTCTCGGAACCAATACTAAATTCAATTAAATTGGCACTTGCAGCAGGGCAAACTCAAAATGTCAAAATAAATGCAATTTTTTTCTTCCTACTAAAAAATTTCAATTTCCTCCCCCTCCACGTGTTCTTTTGTGAACACACCTGAATGACCATCGTTGTTGCTAATGACCGGTGTAAAAGCGCACCATTACTATGATCATTTGGCAAGGTGAACGAGGCCAGTGCGTTAAAGCCTGTTATTTGTCTGTCTATGATCAAAAAGCCGTCTTCTTCATTCGGCCCATCCTTAAATACGCATTTGAAAATACGAACACGAAATCGTATAGTTGAAGAGGTGTTTCGACTTAAATTGAAGGGTTGATGCTGAGCTTAATTTCTAGTTTTGAGTTCAGGAATCCCCAACATTAGATGGCGACTAACTCACCGTAGCGCTTCATCCCTGCTATTAAATGCTATAAAGTGTTAATACGTGCGATGTACGATTAGAAAATGTGGGATATCTCAATTTTCTATCAGTTTCCGTGGGTTTGTGCGTCTCAGAAATTACCACCAGCATGCCTATATTTATGCAAACCAAGTTTTCTTCACTAATTCCATTATTTCATTTATTAAAAAAAAAGTAAAGTGGAAATTCAGGGAAAAAATTCACATTTTTGAAACTGATAAGAAAAGCATGTTGAGAATTTAGTAATCTTAAAGATTGTTGAAGCTGAAACGTTTCCGAAAAGCGGTTTTGGAAGTATACGCTTTAGGATTTGGATCCCTGATATTAATCAATTTCCGATAGTTTCTTATTTTGCAATTAAAATTTTATTACAAAATTATTGCACGGACAAAATCCAATGGAGTCCTCAGCTAAACCCCTTTCTTAAGATGCCCCAAGTTGCATTCCTCTTAAATTAATCCCTGTTTTACGAGTTTCTAAGGGTTGAACCCCAAAAATAAAGTAAGTTTTATTGTTAATCGATAGATTTTAAGGCAAATTTATAAATAATGACCCGCATCTTGATATTTTTATTTATCATTTTATGGCTTTCTCTAGTTTCCCTCGTCAATAGAACACTTATGAGGGGACATTTGATAACATTCCCGGAAATATTGACTTTTCTCCGCGTATTATGAATATTTAGAGGTCCAGGTTAAAAGTTAATCGGAAACGAAATGTTAAGTTTTCAAAATTTCTTTCTGGTGAACTTATAAACCTAGCTTTTGGTGTTTCTCACGCAATCAAGATGTCGTCCTATAGAGATTTTACAGGTAGACGGGGAACGTATAAATGTTTTTTTTTTCTTCAAAATTTTAATTGAACTTTTGAAAAACTAATAAAATAGCAGGTGGTTGGTTATGCTCGTCCAGGGGTGAGGATTTCTCTTGCTGCAGACTATAATGACGGGATTAAAATTTATGACTTATTTTACGCGTTCTGATCTTCGCTTGAAAATCAGCATGTGATTGTCAACAGTAATATGATGAGTTATTATCATTATTGTTTTGGGAGTCAATAATTGTATTGTTTTATGTCCCTGGTAAGTACCCAATACTCGTCCTCCCTACCCTCTCTTCATGTTCTTTTTTAATGGTTGTAATTCAGTATGTACTTTTGTATCGGAAATACAAAATTATGGCCATAAAGTAATTGCATGCTTTGTTAAATATACCGAACAACAATATTAAGGCATTAAGGATGTATAGACCTGCACAGCAAATCAAGAACCCGCCCTTTTGCCTCCATTGACGTTTTGACCCCACGAGGTCAGTTTAGCTAGGTTAGGTCTCTGGACCCTGGTTATGGTCCCTTGGCATAGTTTAGTTTAGGTCCCTGGGTTCAAAACGTTCTGTACTCCTGCAGAGGGTGCAAATCCTAATTGTACATTTCCATTGATAAAATTGACGAATTTGCTGAATTAATGCAAATCCTATAATTGGACAAATATTTATCAATGAATGATAAATATTGGCGAATATCCTGAATTTAATGTCTGCTTAATTAAATCCATATTATAGCTAGAGTATAATCGAGGATTAAATCGACACTCAATTAATATTGTCCGTTGCATGTAATTATTCCTCAATTATTGTTGTAGGATTTTGTTGGACCCCTTATTAAAATTAATAGCTTTCATTAGTATTTTAAATCCAGACATTTGTAACATCTCGGGTCTCGTCCATTTGCGGGACCAAAAAAAAAAAAACACAGATTCATCCAACGATTTTGTCGAGTTGTTGAGTTTTGAGTGTTTTCCTAAACTTGGCAACAAAACGAAATCAGCCGAGTGGATAACTGTTTTCCCTCGCCATTTAGGACAATCGAGATAAGAATAAAAAGACATTCGACTTAATAGGCAGTTACTGATTATTATGTAAATATACTTGTTTCACGAAATAATGAGCAAATTAATATTTTCAACAGCAGCACTTCTATTCCTGCAATTGCGAGAGGGGTGATTATTGCGTGTATAGCAATGATTTAAGAAATACTTTCTTCGCTTATACTAGATAAGTTGCCAAGTATTTTAATGAAGAAATTCTTATGTTTCAAATTGTTTTAACCCATTTTTCGTAGGTAAGACGATATATATTTTTTGTAAAATGCCCGTAAGCGTGACAAGTTTTGAATCACCTCGACTGGTCAGTAATGCCAGTGTTAAAAACAATTAAAGCTCCGATCATTTATGAATAACCCTTATTCGAAACTGCAGTGTACTTACCATACTACTACAGTAGTATCAGCCGACGCCGATGGTCGAGTGGGTTACGTGCTTGCCTCTCGATCCTAAATGCTGGGTTCGCTCCCAGGTCGAGGTCG